>PVJL010002939.1:0-129675 GCA_004026885.1 Lyroderma lyra
AATAGTTTAATGTTTATTTGGGGATGAGTGGGTTAGGGAGGGGAGAAAGGGGAGGGGGTGGGGGGGGAAGCTAAATATAAGGTGATGGAAAGAGAAGTCACATTAGGTGGTGAACTTATTATACATCAAGTTGACAATGCACTGTAGAATTGTATGCCTGAAACCTATGTAATCCTTGCTAACAGATGTCACCCCAATAAGTCTAACAATAAAAATAAATTAAAAACAAAAAAGAAATGGGCAGAAGCTATCTGAAGGGCAGCATAGAAATATCCACCCAAAGTTAAGTGTGTTGTTCCTTCACATGCAGGAATTCCATTCCTGGGAATTTATACTAAGGAAATAGTTATGAGGAGAGAGTGGAGAAATAAAATGGAGTCATGATAGTCAAGCTGCTCCGTTTCTAAAATCATGTAGGCTGAACCATGAGGACACGATTCCATTCTTGCTTTAACCAGCCTAGAAACTTCACTTTGGAACTTTGCAGTCCTGTGCCAATGCCTGGATTTCTAAACCTTACAGATAACTCTCTGAAGAACTTAGGAAAGAATGTTCACACATCCAGACCGCCTGTCAGACCACTGGACATCCATTATGCAGACCGCTGGCCCTCTGGAGGGGACCACCATGGACCAATCCAGGGAACTGATTCCCCTCAAGAATATACTTTTTTCCTATAAGAATTCAGCTTTTCTTTCTTCCTCTGAACTGTGTGGGTGTTGCCTAGTTGTGTTTCTGTTGTGGATATCCTAAAACCCCTGAATAAAATAAATATCTGTCATTATTTCCAGTCCTCCCGACACTTTTGTGCTTAGAAGACAGCTGGATAAGTCTGCATACGTGCATTTTGTTAATAAGACCCAAGCACTGACAAGCACCTAAATATCCTTCAACAGTTAAATAAGATATAGTGTAGTCACACAACAAAAAACAATTTGTTATTAAAAAAAATTAAATAGGAACTACTTAAATGATGACAATGAAAAGATCTCTAAAATATGTAAGTGAAAAAAAGCAACTAGAAAAATAGTATGTATTGAATAATCCCATTTTTTATTTTAAGTATACATGTAGATTTAAATGAAAGTCCATCAACAGTGATTACCTTTGGGGAGTGTGATTATGTGGGGGGTAGTTATGCTCTACATGTTCTATGCTGTTTGAACTGAATACACCTATAAATTTAAAACTAAAGAATATGAATTTTGACAAAATGAAGTATACTTAAAATCATGAGCATGTATCACCAGTGTTTATACAGTTATATATCCTATAGTCCCCCGCTAACTCCACTCATCAAGGTTAACTATAAAGAAATTAATCTGGACACAGTATCTCGAGGTTTGCTGCTCCACACACCTGACTAGAGAAAACCTAGACAGTGTTAACTGCAGGCAGCAGCTCTGACATTCTCCACAGTACTCAAAAGCACAGACAGCAAAGGACAGAGGCCAACCAGAGCTGTGTCCAGGCCGCAGGAGGGGCCCCTCAGTTGGCCAGAGGCTAGTGACAGAACGAACTTGTCACCGCATTTCCATGCAGACCAAGGAACCAGGAGGGACAAGTACAGCTGTACAAAGTGAGGATCTTTCCTTAAAAGAGATCTGGGTGATAGCTCTCCTTTCCTGAGCTGAAATGCAAATAATCTCCCTCTACGGCTACTTCCACTTCTGAATTTATCCACGCTCCACCACTTTCACTAGCATGGCAGCCAAGTCTTCTGAGTCACACAAGTGTGAACAGTCTCCTCAGGCTAAGTGTCTCTCTACTATGTGTTCTGATTCTTCCCCTCCCTCCTGCAAATAGTTTTACAATCTGAGCGTTCCACATACATGTATCTTATGTATTTATAATCTGCTACAAGGAAATAGGCGACAGAGATCTACTCCCTCTTCCAGATACTTGGCCACTGATAAAGTGCCTATTCACTTAAAAGCATTTTTAAATGCAGCCTCCCAGGCCACAGACTTCAAGATGCACCAACATGCATAAATGATACAAGCTGTGGAAATAAAGACGATCAAGGGACATGACAACTAAACGCAGGACTGGACCCCAGGCCGGACCCATATGGCAGGGGAACAACACTGTGAGGACACTTTGGGTCAGACGACAATATTGGAATACAAATAATGGATTGGGTATAAGTAATCAATCTATATATTACATTATCTGAAGTTGATCACTGAACTATGTCAATTAAGTGAATATCTCTATTTTTAGAAAATACACAGTGAATCACTTAGAGGATAAAGGGCGTGATATATGCGACTCACCCTGCAACGGTGCAGAAGGAAACGTGCATGCGTGTGAGTGTGCGCGTGAGCATGTGTACAGACACAATCTACAGCCAGAGACGACATGTGACGGGGAAGAGCTAGCTCCGGCAGCTGCTTCACAAACCTATCTCCCTCCTGCTGCTACAGCAAATGCAATGCTTGTGAACACACGGTAATGGAGCAGCCAGCTCTGCTTTTATCCTCTGTCAAAAGAAGGTATTTAAGGTGACGCCCTGGGCCCCAGACAGACCCACTGCATCTCACCCAGGAAGGACGCCCTGGCCCTCCTCCACGGGCTCTGTTCATCACCTTCCTCATGCAGGGGTTCAGAACGAGTCACCCCAGATGTGCCTGTGGCACATGGATTATTTCAAGCCAATAGCAACTGATAATGCCGTGGGCTCAAGAGAAACTTCTGCCTCCTCTCAACTACCTAGAAGAATTTAAAGTAGGAGCCTTACCCATGATGAGTCCTCAGCAGAAACAGCATTTATGACTGATCCGTATGGCAGGCCAAACTACTAATTCCTGACCGTCTGCTCTTTTTATTGTCCAGCAATACCCCCCAAAGCCCTAAGGCGCCTTCCCTCAGCCTTAGCTTCCAACGTCGGATACACAGTGGTCTTCCCATTCTGTCTGAACACCTCACGTATGTGGAGTTCCCATACGTAGGGATGTAATTAAACTTGGCAATTTTCTCCTGTCGATCGTCTCACATAGATTTAATTATCAGGCCAGCCAAAAGAACTGTGAAGGGCAGAGGAAGGTTCCTGCCCCCACACTCACAATAGCCTCACCCAGAGCAGCCCACCCACCTCGGCATGCTCCCCCAGCAGCACAGCAGCCTTCCTGCAGCCCTCTACCTACCACCACACTCACACCCTGTCCCTTCACTCTAAGGGACACTCGTGTAGACACACTCAAACCAAGGTTAAAAGGCATATCCTTCTGCACACATTAAGGGATGCTCATAGGAGCTCACTGGTGACTCCTTTCAAAGCTTCCAATTTAGGGAATTCCAGAGTCAGGTGGGGTCCTAAAGCAATGCTCACCCATGCACGAGCAGGGAGTGAAAAGTCCGACATTCAATCCCTAAGTCAGGGGGAACAGAAGAGGGAGGGAGGGAGGGAAAGAAGGAAGGAAGGAAAGAAGGAAGGAAGGAAGGAAGGAAGGAAGGAAGGAAGGAAGGAAAGGAGGAAGAAGGGTAGGAGGGAGGGCAGAAAGGGAGGAAAAAACCATTACTGGGACACATAAGCCCAATTTGAAACTCACAGCCACTGTTGGGGAGGAGGAGGCTTACCTCAGGGTAGACAGCGGGCTCCACTCCCAAAACCAGGAATGAGATCCTGCAAAAGAAACAGAACCAGTCAGACTCACAGAAAGACGCCTGGCCAGCAGTTTTCAAAGTGTGGTCTGAGGACCCGGGGCAGTGGTGAGGTGAGGCGGGGGGGGGGGGGGGGGTCAAAGCCATTTGCACAAAGATACCAAGCCATAGTGTACCTTTTCTACTCCCCTTCTCTCCAGAGGGTAACATGTCACAGTGCAAAAAACATGAGAATCGAGCTGAATTCCCTTAACCCAAAGAGTAAAGAGGTCAGCATAAATGTAAAGCAATGCTATTCTGTACATTCATTTTGTTTGTTTGTTTTGGAATATAGTGACTTTATAAAACATGCTGTTTATCATAAAATGCAAAGGGCTTGTTGCCATTTTAAATTCACAGTTTTAGCTTCTCAATTTTAATTCTAATATAATATCAGCAGAGAGAAACCACATAATCCAAAGCTCTTGGGGTCCTAGATAATTCTGAGGAGTCAAGGGGCCTCAGACCACAGCTCTGAGACCTGCTGCTCAGGGTCTGTGCTGGCACTGACCCCTGTGAAACCGCATCTGCATTTAATGACAATAGCGTGGTCAACGTCAGGGGATAGAAATGACTACACACCAGGCGCACCACTACACACTTCATGGACATTATTTCCAAACCCACAAGCACACGACATCGCCCCTTCCTCGTCCCCTGCAAGAGGAGACTGTGCTCTAAGGGACAAGTAAGGCACCTGCCCAAAGTGAATCGTCAGGTCACACCAAGCAGGGTGTAAACTCAAGTCGCTCCCAAGTTCATGAGCTTTCCATTACATCACTTTTTTACGACAGCCATTAAGAGGATCTCCATAAACCAATTAGGAGTGCGGTGTGTGGGGCCCACTGCTCCCTGACATCGGATGAACACGGAGCGCAGCGTGGGTGAAATGCCATCGGCGTGGCTGCTCTAAACCCTGGCAGAGTCTGGGACTCTGCTTCCAAATAGACCCGCAAGAGTAGGGTGTCCCACCACAGCCCGTGTGCACCTGTTGTCCCAGCATAGCGTTAACTGTGCCCTTTTCACTTTGAACAGTGATAAATGATAGGGTCACCTACCACACGGGCTGTAACTGGCCTTGGCTTTAGAAAACCCACCTTCTTCAATCTTTCTCTATTTTTATGAAGCACTGAAACAGTTGGTGAGGACTTCCTATAATTAGTCCCTCAATTGTAGCTGGATTTAAGATTATGTGCAGGGGTGCAAGAGGGGAAAGAAATTCAGTGATATAACTTGTGCAGCCAATATAGTCAATTCTAAACTTAAAAATCTAAAGCATGATATGGTGGTTCCTCAATAAATTACACACAGAATTACCATACGATCCAGCAATTCAATCCCTTCTGGGATAGACCCAAAAGAACGGAAGGCAGGGTTTTGAACAGATATTCGTATACCCGTGTTTACAGCAACACTATTCACAATGGCCAATAGGTGGAAGCAACCCAAGTGTCCATCAACAAGTGAACCAATGAACCACTGTGGTCCATCCATACAATGAAATATCACTCAGCCGTGGAAAGGAAATTCTTTTTTTTTTTTTTTTTTTTGCTCTTTGGTATGTGGGCAGCTCCCTGACCGGGAATCGAACCCAGGCCGCAGCGCTGACAGCGCCAGCGCCGAAGCCCCAAGCCACTACACCATCAGGGAACTCCCCGGAAAGGAAATTCTGACATCTGCTACAACATGAGTGAACCTTGAGGATATTATGCGGAGTGAAATAAGCCAGACACAAAAGGACAAATACTGTGTATTTCACTTACATGAGGCACCGAGAGGAGTCATGTTCATAGAGACAGAAAATAGCAGGGCGGGTGCCAGGGGCTAGGAGGGGAATGGGAAGGTGTTGTTTACAGAGCGTACGGTTTTTGCTGGGGAAGATAAGACGGATGGGGATGACAGCTGCACGACAACGTGAGCGTGCGTTACTCCACTGAAATGTATACACTTAGAAATGGTAAAATTTTTATGTAATTTGAGCACAATAAAAAGAACACACCAAAGTCTTTATTAAAAAGATTTCCCAACATGAAGTAATTAGAACAGGATTATTACCAGGCATCTTATGTCATGGTTTCAACCTTCACCAGCTTATTAAATGCAACCAAACGTCCATCCACTCCAGCAAGCGCTCACTGACCACCTGCTAGTTCTCAGCTCCTGGGCTGGGACCTGCTGATAAAAACGTGAGGGAGAGAGGCTGCCCCCGCCATGGAGCACAGACACCGGACCCAGCACTGGATACACCAGAAAGCACACTGGGAAGGCCTGCACAGGAGACAGCGCCGCACTCCAAATGAGAAGTGTTCCTTCAAAAGAAAGCATGACTTGAACAATTAAGAAAAGAAACTTCAAGTCCTCTATCACATCAATGTTTGCCAAAGTTTTAAAAAAGCCATTTTTTTCTCGCTCAAGAGGCTTTCTGGTTTCTACTTTCTACATAGAAAACCCTCAACTTTAATTTATGAAACAAGCCTGTAAAAGTCCTACTGAAGCCAGCCTACTCGTGAGCATTCAGAGGCTCGTTTCTCGCCTCCAGCAGGAGCGTTAAAGGATGCTGTCATTCGCTCACACAATGAGCAGGACCGTGTAACAGGCACCTTTCCTTCCTCTGATACAGCAAACATCCTGTAAACAATGAGTGCCCCCCTCTCTTCACTGACTGCTTTGTTTACTGACAGGAAAGGAAACCACAAATCCTCCAAGTGGCATCAGGGACTTGGGTTTTGCTTCACTTCCTACCCAGCAGGTGGAAGTGGCCATTGTCTTTTGCCTTGTTTTGGCTTTAGAGGGAAAAAAAAACGTGGGCTTCGGGCAGGCCGGGAACCCTGGAGCAGAGGGAGGGTGAGGGAGAAGGCAGGTGGCTGTCCCCAGCCCCTGCTGAGATGGGGTGCCAACCACTCCAACCAGAAGTCGCCAGAAAACCAGCTTTGCAGGCAGACAGAGGTCTGGCCCGTTCTTACCTGCAGGTCCCTGAGCTGTTTTCCCTGCGCAACCAGGTTCTGAGAAAGTCAAGGCAAATACTCCCACTGAGAAGAACAAAAATATTCCATTCAGCTCAAAAGTCACTGTTTCTCCATCAAAAGTGAGGAGGACTTACCAGTATTCAGGGAAAGCCGGCACCAGAGAAAAGCTAATTATTGTTCTTTGTTTCAAAAATGAAAATTCCTTTCGCGATAATGAGACCTTTGCGAGGACAAAGTCGGAAGTGCTGATTTCCTATCTCGCTGGCAACGTGCACAAGTGACCCCTGCCATCACCCCCATTCTGGGCCACGGTGCCCCTTCACCAAATCTAGGAACCAGTCTTGTCCTGGGCTGGGGGCACAGCTGAACCCTAACTTCAGCCAACCGGAAGTGCGGCACCCACCTCAGAGAGCAGTTCCTGACCCAAACGGCCACTCTCACCTCGAGGGAGTCTGGGTTGCAGGGGACCCTGGCAGGGGTCTTTCATGTCTAGACTCGAGGCCCCAAAAGGGGCGTGACAAGGGCTGCTTCGAGGCTGCATATCCAGCCCTAAGCGTGTCCTCTGCACCTAAAAACATCCGACAAATATTTTCTAAAAAAGGAGGAAAATGGGAAGGATGGGGCGCGAGGGGGGTGAGAGAGAAAAGGGGAAGAAGGAAAAAGGGGGAAAAGGGAAGGAAAAAGGGTGGGTTCTCCATGGAGACTTAAAGCCACTGAGAAGGACATAGGAAGACAGTCATTTCTAAATGGGAATTTCCACAGAACATCCTGAGCCAGGTGAAATCAGCCACATTCTGCCATTTTTTACGTACAAAACAGGAATTTCATGTGCTGAAGCTATAATTCGGCGTGCCTCCGTGTGCTTACCTATTCCATGCCTGTCTCTGTCATTGGTCACTCACTTTGGTACAATACTAGCCTTCCCCATCTCTCTGTGCCCAAACACCCAGAGGCCAGAAGAAGGACCCACTGGCACCTCTCAGTGTGCAGAAACCAGAAGAAACAGACTTCCAGTCCTTCCAAAGCAACCTGCCCTCAGTCCACCACCATCTCGTCTACCGGCTGCATCCCTCCAGCCCTGCCTTCCGTGGCCATGAGCCCTGGCAGCCGCGTGGGGGCTGCCCAGCATGCCCTCTGGTTCCCGGGGGAACCCCCCGCCCTCCATGGAACCCTCCGGCCCTGCCTTCCGTGGCCATGAGCCCCAGCAGCGGCGTGGGGGCTGCCCAGCATGCCCTCTGGTTCCTGGGGGAACCCCCCGCCCTCCATGAAATGCTGGCCACTGGTCCAGGACCAGCACAGAACCAAGGCAGTGCCATCTCCTGCCTCTCAGGGATGCGCCTGGCAGCTAAGGCAGCTAAGCCAGGAGGACGTGAGCTGCTGGCCGCCGTCTTTCAAACATGGGCTGCCCTGAAGACCTAAGCAAAGCCGAGAAGGCGGAGTGGAGGCACGGAGAGGGGACACCCTTGGGCAGGACCTGAGTCCCTGGCCCCCTGCTGACTTGAGCAGGACCTTTCCTCTTCTGCCTTAGGCACCTTAAGTCGCCAGGAAACCAGCTTTGCAGGCAGAGGTCTGGCCGGTTCTTACCTGCAGGTCCCTGAGCTGTTTTCCCTGCGCAATCAGGCTCTTTCCGGTGGCTTGGGTGTCCGTCACTCCTAACAACAATGCAGAGGAATCCATCTGTTCTGAACGGCACCGTGCGTAACGTAAACCTCCGGAGAGCCTTCCAGTAAGTCCATAAGATGGCCTCAAGTACCCTTTTTCCTGAGTCACAGTATGCAACACCTGACCTTTCCCAAGTAAAGATGCCCTGAAGTCTCCTGCCTCTGTCCTTGTACCAAAATAGCTTCCCTCCCAGCCTAAGTCAAAGGGCGTCACCCTCCCAAGACTTTCTCAGACATTTCTAGGGGAAAAAGGTTGTAAAGAAAAAGCTCCGAGACACACAGTGCCTCTTGCCCTCTACTGCTCCTGGAGGAAAATGCTTGTATCTTTTGCTTTTAACATTTTCCATCAGTCTCACTTGTGATTTGTGTAGAGATGTCTGCTACCACCAATTGAGAGTTCCTAATGAGCAGAAGCCTTAGGCACAATAGGTAATCAATAAATGGTGAAATGAATAATCATGAGCAGGCCAGCTCTAAATACTCAAAACCATTTGCTGACGATGATGTCACAATTAATTTAAAGTCTTTATTCCTTTCCATAAATTTACTACATTAATTTTTTTAGGAGTAAATAACTAAATAACCATGACCACTGGGAGGCCTTGTTGTGGTTTAGGAGATAGTCTGGCTCCTTTCAGGATTTCCCACAAACAAGACCTATCAGGAAGACTAGAGAACCGACACACCCTGCTACATTAAAAATAAAAAGCTGTAACCACTCCGCAATGACCACCCAGCCCAAACTTCGGGCCACGGCAGCCACACCACGGGCAGGCTCTCCAACCTCTGCCCCCAGCTCCTGTCCTGCCCTTCTGCTCACACACCCAAGGGTGGTTTTGCTGACGTGCTCAGACAGAGGGTGGGGGAGCCAAAAGCCATGATGTTTAGTGAACACCCCACACTTCTACCCAGTGGGTCAAGCATGATGAATAATGATATAACTTTAATATGGGAACCAGGAACAATTTCACTAACAGGAAGATGTGCATGATGAATTCACACACATCATTACAAGCACACCAATCCAGGCAAGAAACAAGACACTGGGCTTGGCATGCACGGCTGGGAGCACGTACTTCCACCATCATTTTCTGGTTTGCTTAGTCATCTGTATGTAGACTAGCAACACATGACAAATAAGAAAATGGCACCCCTTTATGTGGTAACTTATGTCTGTTATCTTAAGAGGTAAATACTGGCCCACCCGTAGGAGCCCTGTGACCAGCTGGGGCCCCTCGGAGCCGCATGCATGGACACCAATGTTCTCTGTACAGGCTGAAGGCAGTTCTGACATAATGGTGTTATGATGGTGCCATTTTACAACTGGGCAATCCTCAGTCTTATACTTGAAACAGTACTCACTAAGTTAATGATGAAAGGAAGAGTAAAACACATTTGTGAAATTTGAGTAGATTTTCCATTTTCAGGAAAAGTACTAACAGCAATCCTAATAAACCAAGGAAGTCTAAATTCAAACAAATGACTATGGGTGTCCATAAAAGGTAAAAATGCCCCAGGTGATAACGTGGCCAGTAGTGCTATCTATGTTTGCTGACACTGAAAGGGACGTTCGAACCCATTATCAGATGAGTTTCTGGAATCACACTTAAATATTACTTATACAAACTGCCAGATGAAAATCTATGATGAGTTGGGAAACCAGACAGAAGAAAAATGAGAAAGGGAAATAAATTGGTGGAGATTTTTTTCTATTACAGACTTGACCAACCCTAGAAGAGAAAGAATAAATCTGAGGAAGTTACACAGTCAGCACGCTGTCATACATGGGGGAAGAAGGAAGCACTCTGGCTGCCATCTATCGGCTATTTAGTAAGTATCAATAGAACCAGGTGTAGTTCATTTAAGCCCCATTATTTCACATTGTTCAGATTTTACACAATTTTGTATCTACTTACCTGAGATATAGATCTTTAATTCACATACATAAAAGTAGAAAATGCAAAGCTAACTTCTGTAGCTGATAAACAATTTGGGGAAAAATACAATGAAACCATTTAAAATATAATAAAAAAGAATCACCTTTGACAATGCATCTCAGTTATCCGTTGTATTCAAGAAAACTCTATTTTGTCAGTACCAATATATTAACAGTACACCTCTGGATAATAGCTCTATAAATGTAGTCAGAGTGAAGTATCCTTTTCTAGAGGCTAGCACTTACTTTCTAGCTGAGCCCATCTCTCCCCCATGCCCCAGGAAAAGAAGACAGTTTACAGCCTTCTGGACGGGAACCATATGGGCCTCATCACATAAGCACAGACGAAGAGGTACAGCTTCTGTCTCAGCAAGTCGGGTAAAGAAGGAAACAGGCCAAAGGGCAGGGATTTTGCATAAGTGAAAACAGATCAAAGAAGAATCTTCTTCTCTAATATCCTCTCTCCTCCTCTCCCTTTCTTCCTGTTTCTCTCACCTCTGAAACTCCTTCACATTCCAAAGGTGCCAACAGCTCCATGCCTGAAGCTCTAGAAGATAAAGCCACACAACAACAAAGCAATACAGAGAGCAAAGGAGGAAGGAAGTTAATACCTGAGTACTGCGAAGTCCTGGAAGACTCCTTCTCCATAACAAGGTTCCCTGAATCTTAATAACATAAGGAGGGGGAAAAGAAGAGGGAGAGCATTTGCTAAGACAGATGATACTGAACATGCAAATCATGTTCACAACAGGGCTTAGAGACACCGTGAAAAGCACAAATGCAGGTTCGGTAATAATACAGCTACTGACGTGCAAACACTCCATAAATGCTCACTTGAACTAAATGAAATATTAAACATTTCACAGATCTGAAGTAAGAAAAATGTGATGAGCAAGCCTGGAGAAGGTGGCACCTCTAATCTATAAAAATAATAACAGTAATAAAAAGAAAACTACATAGGGAAGAGGGTTGGGATGCTATTTCCAAACAAAAGGCCAACATGAGAAAAAGATAATATTTGCTTTGCTTGGCTTCATCAGCTCATTCAGGAAAATCCCACACGAAAGCCAAGCCAAGAGTCAGTTCTTCCTGGAGACCTTGTTTGCTGTGCATGATGGCAGGGCAGGCAAGCGGGTTTCATTACATCTCTGACCACACTGTCCTTCGACATTTCTCTTTATCATAGTGAAGTCAATTAAAAAGACAGTCATAAAATAGAATGTCTAGGTTTCTCTCATCCAAATCTTCAGAAGCAGACATTCCAATAATGTATGTATTAATATTTTATCAGACGTTTTCATTTTATCTAGACAAGTACATCATCTCTACAGTGCCTCTACAATTGGGGATTTCTAAGGCAAAGAGCAGTTGAAGGACACTGAAAGACCTACTCCAGTCTGAGTATTCCAAGTTCCCAAGAAGAGTCCCTTATGTCATCACATAAAACCCAGAACTGAAGCGAAAAATAAAATGGGGCAAGAAATCGACAAACGAATAACCAAACAGAAAGCACAAAAGGCAACAGCTCTAACTCATAAAAGCATAAATTAGTTCTCACTATGCCCAAGATAAAATTTATTTTCAGGAAGAACAAAGAAAGGCGTTGACAGGAATGACAAGGTCTTCTAGGCACAAAAGCCATCTCTTCTGGAAGCTCAGACACACTTTTCATACTTCATACATAGAAAGCAAAATAGACTGCCTAACCTAGTCTCCATGCAAGAACATGGGGAAAATGAGAGTTAATGACACTTGGTGACAAAGAGCAGAATCAATTTCATAACTGACTTGATGCTGCCTTTTATATTGGGCACATCTCCCAACTGGGAAAGCAATGGTCAGCTTTTCAGCTAAAATCAGCAAAGGTTACAGCTATTACTGCTGGAGTGGTTCTACCTGGCTGGTGACAGGGACCTTGATGGAACAGAAAACAGACTGACAAGGGCCAGGGTAAGTAACTGAGGCAAATTATGGCATCACAGGACAGCTGCGATGTGTAAGGCCGTGCAACAACATTTCACAGCTTTACTGCTTTTATAATACAAAAAGAAATTTTACCTTGATAAATTTGAGTTTTAAAAATACACTAAATTTATAATATAAGCCCACTACTTCTCAATCCAAGTATTCAAACTACTACATCTAGTTCTTGAGTAACATGCCAGTGCCTGCCTCAGATGTTCAGGACGTGCAAGGTGACATCCCCAGTGGAAGTCCCACACGCTTACAAGTAGCTAAGTCTCTTACACTCACTCTTACCTGCCCCACCCGGCCAGCACGATGTTCGGGTCCATTTCCATAAAAATTAGTACAGAGCAAGTCTAGCTTCTGCTTCACTTAGCACCATTCCCAGTGGTTCTCAAAAATGTGAGCCATGGACCCCCGGGGTTCCTAAGGCCAAACTGCTTTTGCAATAATTCTAAGACATCATTTTCCTGTTTTACTGCAACCATGGTGCAAATGTAACCGTGGCCCAAAGCAAGGCAGTGGCACTGAACTGGATTAGTAACAGTGTCACCTGACTGCAGTTAAAACCAAATAAACAGATAAAAAGATGATGTCACTTAATGTCCTTGACGAGAAATAATAATTTATTTTATCACACCTCTGTCCTTGAGTTCACAATGTTTAACATTCTGTGTGAAGGAAAGGGAAACACACAGAAGAGCCCCACTGCTCATGCTGGTGGTGTCACCAATAAAAGCTCCTGAGTGCAGCTGCGGGGTTGAGGGGACATTTTGTCATGAAACACCACCTTTAATTGAAAGCATGTATGCAAACTATGTATTCAAACATGGCTATTTAGTAGACATTTTATGGACAAAAACAGGGACAAAAATGGACCTGTGTTCAAGGAAAACAATTGATAAAATTGTAAGTCCAGATTTTATGCCAAAATTAGACTTTTTGAAAACTCATATATCCACAGAGACTGTGAAGGTGACAACTTTCCTATATTTAAAGACTTTTCTAACTGATGACATGAATTTTTTTTTTGATATTGCAAAATGAAATGTATCAACTGTTGGGAGGCCTTCCATGTGGCCAAGGCATGATACTCAAAGTCATACATGGAACAGAGTTTTAAAAGTTCAGAGGTAACTGTTTCAGGATCTATACCTCAACTGACTTTAAGAAATGAGGACTTGTTTAGTGTACAATCAAAGAAAATCCAGCTATTTGCAAAGAAACCCCCACCTCCCAGCTCCATACCTGGGGGAGGTTGGCTTTTCCTCACACATGGCGACCTCAACATCACATCAGAACAAGTGCAGACACAAAGGTGAGGACCCCACTAGTGTGCCAGATACAAATGACATTTACAAGAATTATAAAATACACTTTCAATAAGGTTTCTTTTGTTTTGAAAAGTGGTGATTTTTTTTCCATAGATAAACAGTACTTAACTACAGTAGGCTTATTAGTATTTTCAATTTCATTATATTTTTAATCTCTAGGTTTCATTTCTATAATATGGTAAATAGCTGTAATCCACAAAAACAAAAGCTCCTGAGTCCTCACTAATTTTCAAGAGTGTAAAAAAAGTCCTGAGACAAACGTTTGAGAATCACAACCTTAACAGACTATTCTGATGGCGACTCCCACAAAGAAACAAACATGACAAATAAAGACAGAAGGCAAGGTGAAATTTCTTAATCATCAGATGACAGTGCAAAAAGCAGCTCCATTTTAATTCATAAAGCCAAATGCACATTTACTGTGGTTTCTCTTTAGGGACAGACAAACAGTTAAAGTATTTAAACATTTGGGTTTCCATTAATCTATAAATTTCCCAAGTGACTCATCTTGGGTGACACTACAGTAACACCATATGTAAATGTACCCAATTAGCTCACTGATATTTGTACATGGGCCCAAATTCACTGTACTGTCTTTTGCCACCATTGGCTGACAGACTTCTCACTGAATTATTGATTTTCTGCCAATTAATTACCATAGTAAGATTCAGTAGGGCTTATCTCTGCAGAATTTATTTTTTCCAGTCTCACTTTTCTGTACCCGTCTGTTGGGGAATCAAAATAATTGGGAGCCTAAGGATGAGATACCGAATTCTAAAAATATCCTTGCCACAGCTTACAAATAACCCAGCTGTCAGACATCACAATGGGCAAAGACCTATTTTCCACTAGATTCCAGACACTGATGCTTTTCACTTAGATCTTCCTTCAATTCTGTCAATTCAATAACTTTACTATGTGAGTCTCAGAATAAATTTGTTACGCTGAACCCAGTTGAAGACTAGTAAGCACGTGCATGTGTGTCCTCTCATTCACAGAGCGGCACGCTCGAGGTACAGGAACAATTTTAAAAGCCTCATTAGGCACAGGAAAGCATATGAGTCCAAGAGAAGGAAAAATCGTTTTCGAATTCCTGACGCTCCTGCAGCAACTCAAAAATCCCCTACACCAGGATTAAGACCCCACAGCAAAACAGGAAGTCTGCCTCTGCCCCAGCGCAGGCTTCCTCTGCAAGGCCTCTCTGGGCCACCTAAATGTCCCAGCATTGAGGGATGTTGGGCCCGCCCCTTCCCCCACAAGATCCCTAACCATGGAGCAGGTAGCAGTGGGGCAGGGCACCCTGCCTCCTCTCCCCATCCCCATCCTCAGCCACTGCTATCACGGGGTTCTACCAGGCAGGCAGTCGATCTCAAGAGTACCCATAATAATGCCTCCTGATTTCTCTAAAACGTGGGTGTCGCCAATTTGAGCAATGAGATTCAATAAGGCTTAACTTATTTTGAGGCACAATTTCAGTCAGGAGACAGTACACAAATTAAGGCAAAGTTTAACAGCTGGATAAAGAGGCGGAAAGAAAGAAATTGAACTCAGTGAAAGCATCTACAAGAGTTTATACACTGGAAGAGGAAAGTACAAGGGCCGTCCGGAAAGTATCCAGCCATGTAATATGAAAAACAGAGGCATTTGTGGCTGCATTTTTTTTCGGACAGCCCTTGTACAGAGGAAAAATCTCAGTGAACCTGATGCCAGACACTCACTCAGACCCAGGTACATCTAGTAACTACAGGGGAATGGGGCTTCCATTCCAGAAGCACACAGCACTGGTCCACCCACAGAGCTGTCACACACACCCCTGCCTTCCTACTGTATCTGCGCAGCTACAAAAAGAAAAGATGGTCCTGTAGTGAAAAAGGGAGAGATCTTCCAAGCAACAGCAGGCCAAGGTGATACCGTCAAACAGCAAAATCATGAGCAGGCACTAGACAAAGGGACCTGCATGGAGAAGGAACCCTATAAAGAGAGAACTGAAATCCATGGACTTGAAACAGACACTACAAACAGGAAGGACTATGCTGTGTAAGAGTTCCTGCACTATAGTTTAAAACAACAGGTATTAAAACCTTGGTCAAGTTAAAGGTCTGCCTAGGGGACAGGCTGGCAGTTCAGAAGTTCAGGTAGATGTGCGTCTGTTTTGGGGGACAATGGCACATTCCCCATGTCGCTCATGCCTTGCTGCCCCCCGCCCCCCAATGCCTTATGTGACAGTCTCAGCCCAAATGGGAACCATGAAAAAACAGTCAAGTGTATTTAATGGAAAGACTTAGCAACACAAAAATGAGTGACTCTGCCTAGTACAAAAATACTTCACATGTGATTCTCTACTTCCTTGACTGAACTGGAAAATCATTCAACCGCTGATATTTCTGGGAGGGAGGTTAAAAAAGAAAGAGCACAGACATGTTCCGCACCGGCCAGCGGGGGGCTGGACCCAGCCCTGTGACCTGTGGACCAACTGGGGCCAGGCTGCCCGCCACTCGTCCTCGCCCTGCGGGTGCGGAGCAGCAGCCCGCCAGGCGGGCGCTGGAGGGGGCTGGAGTTCAGAGCTCCAACGGGACCAGACAGGGCAGCAGGGAACGCAGGCCCTGCCGTGAAGGCCCTCCCAGGCCAGCTGCCCCATTCACAGCCCAGGGATGTGTTGTGCCCACCAGTGGCTTCAGATGGAGACTGGCTTAACCTTTAACCTGGATCTGCTTGACAGTCTAGCACCTCTGCCTCTTGCCTTGCCTTTGTCTCTAAGCTTTACCCACTGACACAGCTTCCTCTCAGCTTTCTAGTCTGCCTGGTGAGGCCACAACAGGACAGAGTCTAAGAAAGTCAAAAATTGACGGTACTTCATGGAAAGGACAGCAGAGATGATTCAGGGCCCTGGAGCCAAAACACTCCCCTCCCAGCAGCCAGTGAATGGAGGTTACTTCTACTTAGACAACTGACAGCAAACCAACTGATCTTCACCTGAAAGGGCCCAAAGCCATTCCTAATGGTTTAGTTTTTAATTTACAAGGATCTGTTAAGAAATAAACATATGGTTGAAATGGCAGCAGCCTGGGCTTCTAGCATCACCTGCCACAAAGGGCCACATCCCAGGGTGCTTCCAGGGGGACTGTCCTCTTGATTCAGGGACAGGGGCCCTGTCTTTTCTTCCTCACTAATCAGGGCTGCAAAGGAGCTCCCAGAATCAGGGAAAGAGAAGGCTGAGCCATCTATTTGCACCGACTTACTCCTGAAAATAAACCAGCAGAGAAAGGGAAGGAAAAAAAGGATGGAGAATTATCAGTTCTTACACACACACACACACACACACACACACACACTGAAAGCAAGAGGAATATTTAGCACAGACATTTGCAGACACTTAACTGTCTGAATTAAAATGGGAAGCTGCATAGATAGAAGTCACGGAATGACTGGGAGTGAGGACAAGTTTCCTCTGCTATCTGCTCACTGCCTCTCGGGAGGTAAACACAACGCAAATGGTATTGCAGAAAGCGGCCTCCTGCCCCAGGTTTGTAAAGGTCCTCCATTTTAGTAGGATTGTGGCCACCTAAAATGTTCATGTCTAAAAAATAATAGTCATATTCTATTATAAATTAAATTGCTGAATCAAACAATTTCTGGCTTATAAAACAAAAGTTGATTTAGCAGGCTGTCTACAGACCAATGGCCCTAAGGCATTTGTTTTAGAAGACTAAGAAAAACTGAGTCATCAGAGAAAAGAATGTACATTGTTAATTAAAAACTTGGTCAACAGATAAGTTTCCTGAAATTAACAAGAAAAAAAAGGCATAGCAATTCTTTCAGAACCTTTACAACCTTTCTTTAAAGTACTTCAGAAAACTAGCAGTGGGATTAATTTCTCCATATAAAATAAAAACGGGCAATAATATTTCAAACTTCGGTTTACACTTCTCATATGTTCAAAAAAGAACGAATGAAAAAACCTTTCTCTCCTTAAGTCCTACATTTCCTACTTTTCTGTTGCATAGCTAGGAAAACGAAAAAGTGGGATAAGTTAGTTGTAAGTAATGAAGAAAACCAGTTCCTTTAATTCTGAACTTCAAGAAGTTCTCAGTTTCTATAGCAGCCCAACCATGGGGCTGGGTGTCTGTGGGTGAATCTAGATTTCTCAGGAAACGCAGACACCAGCTGCAAAATGACTGAAGACACGTCTTTGCAGGAGCTGCATAAATTATTACATCTTGCATTCCACACTAACTTACACACAAAAACAACACTTTTAAGAAAAACAAGGAGATATTTTCTCTGAAGGTTCTCAGTAAAATACTCCACTCCCCCACACAGATGTCTTTACGATGTTAAATTATCTGGTCAAACCAGATAATTTCAGTCAAGCAGTGTTCATTTGCTTCAGGGAGTCATAATGATGGGCCATGGTTTCCTGAGTCCTTGCTGTGGCCTGGGACAGGGACTGAGGCAGGAAGTCAGCCCCACCAGCCCCCGCCGGCCCCCACCAGTCCCTGCTGTGTGCTGTCAATCTATGGACTCACATCAACCCACTTCTGAGATGTTCCTGAACCTAAGTGGATATTAACTGGGGAGTTCCTGTTAAGGCCTGACCTAGAGACCACATTGCATTAAAAGCGTAGCTCTATAGAGTAAGGAATTCTGAAATAACTCTTAGAAAAGATTTACTGTCTCTAGGGAGCTATTCATCAAATGATTTATTATGGTTTCGCTAAAATGATTAACGTTCCAGACGACCTCTAAAACGTTGCTAGGCATTTTGAAAGTCAGCAAAGTGGCAAGAGTTTTCCAACAAGTTGTCAAGATAAAATGAAAAGACAGAAATTCCCAGCAACACAGGGAACAAAATAAAGCTATCTCATTAAAAAAAAAAAAAGAAAGAAAGAAAGAAAGAAAAAGTCTTCAAGTGAAATAAGCAATACTCATGGAGCTGGAATGGATGAACTTTAGAAAAACTGACTTTCAGCCAATCTTTGGACCGCCTGCCCGACAGGTGTTTATTCTCTGTGGACTCGTCAAGGGCACAGATGGTCAATGCCAACCACACGGGCAAGCTCAACCCCCTCGGACGGTCCTGATCAGTGGCTTCCTCAACTTCCTGGGCAAGGGTCAGACCTCTGACCCTGCTGGAGTCCCAGCCTCTTGTCTCTCAGGACAGGCCCCCGCCCCCACGGCTCCTCCAAGCCCCACACCACTCCAGTCTGTCAGCGACCTCCTCCATCCCCACAAGAGCAGGCTCCAGAGCAAGCTGTCATGGCTCCAGCTCACCCACAACATCAAAGCAAGTACATAACTGAACCAAAGGGAGGGAAGAGCAAAGAGCAGCGAGGCCCACGGGGCGGCTGAGTGGGGAAGGGGGCTGTGCGGAGAGAGTTGGGGGATAAAAATGAGCAGCGGGTGCTGAGAGTCATCGTGCAGGAGGAGCTGAGTGGGGGTCTGGGGTAGAAGACGAGGTGTGGGAGGAGGAGGTCCACACCCGGAGGGGCCGGGGCAGGGTCTCCACCCTCACCTCTTGCCAAGCTCACCACACATTCCAAGAGCTCTGTCTGCAGCAAGGGACCCAAATAACCTTTGGTTCCCAAAAGTTCCCTCTTCACTCTCTTCCTGGGAGAAACACCTGGGACCAGCGCTACAGGGAGCTGCATTGAGTTCTCCTTTCCCAGCCTCCTTCTAATTATCCCTTTAAAAAGATTTTAGGAGAATCAGCAGGCTCCAGTGTTCTCACTGAAGTTTCTCCCCATCCCACGACCCTAAAAGGCCAAGTCTCTGACATCTGAGAGGCTCTTTCTCAGATCCAGTCAGAGTCTCTCCTAAAATTACCTAATGCCATTTAGTTTTTCTGAAAATGCAAGTCCCCAGAATCATGAAGAGTGGCACCAAACCAGAGGTAGGGAGTCCTGTGGGTGGTGAGCTCTCCGGTCCCAAATGGGTGGTGGGTCTAGACCCAAGCATGTCAGAATCACCCCAAGAGCTTGGGAGCCCAGGCGCACCCATCCCAAGTCCACCAGACTGTCGGGGAAGAGGGAGGGCTGCATCTGCGGTTTTTCAAACACCCTCCCACCTCCCACCCCATGACTGTGATTCCAGAGGGCGCCAGTCTGAGAAGACACAAAGGAGACGGAGTGGAGAGCAGCCCAGGCAGCCCAGGCCACGGCAGGCTCCCCGGGCGCTCACACGGCCCTCTCCCTCCCCTTGCCGCCTAACTCCCAACTTAACTTTCACTTAGTACAAAGCCATCCTGCAGGTGTCACCTAGTGAGGGCCAGGCTGCAGCTCAGGGTCTTTCCTGTCACTACTGCCTTTCCTTCATACAAAGGACTCTCACCCCACCTCACTGCCTGTCTAGCCCAAAGATCACAAAGCCCTGGAGCAAGGAGAAAGGCCTGACTCAAACAAACGGGCTAAAAATGTAAACCTAACAGAGAACACCAGGGTCTGGGTCTCTAACGACAACTGAATATGTAGCAAAAAGTCTCAACCTGCAACAACTTTCCTCCACCCCCACACTCCCTTCTGCCCTCAGGGAAGGGGAACATGGCCCAAGGACAGCCGAAGGTCAGAAGCACACCACTCTTTGTGCTCAACTGTCACTGCTGCTGCTGGGAGATCCTGACTCTTTTCAGCTGTCACCTTCCTCACAAAGGAGAGAAGCCCGGGGTCTGGACACTTTCTCCCAGCACACTAATCTCTTCCCATCAGCTCAGGCGGGGCTGTGACTGCAAAGTCACCCATTGTGTTCTCTGCACAATAAGGGTTTCCAGGATCCTGACCTCCATATAAACTGTCTAAATTAACTTTTCAATGGGGAGAGGGACTACGTTTGGACTTATACGCATCTTCAGAATAGAATCTGTGCAGCAAATGGCCATTTTTCTTCCATTCAATATGCTCTTAAAAAAAAAAAAAGGAAAACCTGACTTGTAGAGACATTTGAAATTTGAGCTTTATTCCTTTAACATTTCAAAGGAAAAGTCCCAGTTTCATTATGAACAAGTAGAAACTGTCATTCAAATGCAGGACCCAATGGGTCCACAAACACTGGCAAACGTAAAGTTAACCAAGTATGAGCAAACGTAAATACTGTCCTCCAGGACAGCTAGCAATTACTTGGAAAGTTCCATGGCTGGGAGACAAGTGAGTGACGTCTTGCCGTTTTCAAAACTGCTCCATTCACTAAGGATGCCTTCAGATGGGTGTCTCTATGCAGAGAAGAGAAGCGCAGGTTTAACGCTGGGGATGGGGTGAGGGTGGTGGCTGGACCCGGAGGAGGGGAGGACAGAGATGGGGGAGGTCTTCCTGAGAACCAGGGCCTGTGATCACACAGGCCACGGCCAGAAGAAGGCCACAACACAACCAGAGTACGCTCTGCAGAGGACACCTCTCCGAAGGACTCCAGGGACTGTTCTCTGATTTCGGATGTACCTAGGCATCTCCTGTCAAAGGTAAGCAGCACCTTCCAGAATGTGTGTGACTCAGACTTATCAGATGAACAGCTGACAACTAATGTCCTAGCGATGAGAAAGCAGACACTTGGGCTTTGCTCACGCGTGTGCGGGCTCCTGCCAGAACCATCAGCAATAACCCATGCCCAAGGGGTGCCCCGGCCCTGCACTGGCCCCGACAAAGACCTTGGGCTTTTCGGGGTGCTTGCCAGGGATGCTGGCAGACTTGAAGCTCAGGTCTGGAAGGAGCTATAGACATGATACCCACTCCGGGTTTCAAATGAAGGGACAGTGCTGGTGATGGAGTTCCAAAATAATGATTTCTCCACATATCTGGGGTGTGCTGCGTTAAGCAGAGTTAGCAAGCACATTCAGAAAACAGAAATTTTTAAAACAACTTTCCCCCCCAGTTTCCTCCCTAAGAAGTTATGGCTAAAGTACACACTCCTTTTCTTTTTAATCAGGCATTTCTAACCTTGTCTGGTTAAGCCAAGCTTGTCAGGGTGAGACTGCGTCATCCGGGCAAACGCTTCCCCCGCAAGCAAGCGGGAGCTGTGAGCGTAAAGGGATGAGAGGGGCGGGCTGCTAGGACGGCTGAGAACCGAAGCTTTGCTGTCTAAAGCTGCGCTGCTTTCTCTTTTGCCTGAGGGTGTCTGTTTATATAATTTCCTCAGAGATGACAACCTAAATTATAGAGATGCCTGCCGGTGACACAACGTGGCCCATCTCTGAGCTAGCTGTGAAGTCAGCAGAAGGCCGATGCTCAGCCAGCCCCACCTACATAACATTCCAGTTCCAGAGCAAGAGGTCACCGTCACCCCAGGAGGAAGGGGGAGCCTCAGGACACACAGGTCACAGCCACTCAGCTGGGATAAGCTAATACGGCCACCATCCCTGCCCTAGAAAACTGGTTATATAATGCATGGTAAAATCCCGCAGGACTCTATCTATAAACAGTTATTGTTTTTCATGACAAAAATACTTCCACTTCTCCCCAAGGTATAACATAAGTAACCAACTTCGTGAGGCCAGCAGTGCCCAGGGCAAACCTACAGCAGTAGTCCTAGACTGCCCCTCTAACGAAAGGAGGGGCCCAGTGAGGAGGTTGTGCTAAGAGCCAGGCCACACCCAGCCCCAAGTCAGGCACAGGGACAGCCAGCCAAGCAGACCGCCTGGTCTCGAGCTGCAGTCACCCCACTGAGGCACAGGCCCCGCCCCCAGGAGTCTGGGCACACGGCTCAAGGGCTAGGTAATAGGGGATGGGGAGTCCAAGGAAGCAATTTCTAGAGCCTCACCTTTCACATGCGCTCTTCTTGAAAATGGACGGGCATGCCCACCTTCCCAACATCTCTCCTCTCACAGAAATCTTACCATGGTGCCTTGTTCCAAAACCTCTGAGGCACTGAACAGGAATAATTCAAAACACTGATTATCAGAGGAGTCTTCTTGAATAATCATGAAGACCCCCTGAACTCATAAAGCTTCTTGATTTCACGTGTCTTAGCCATACTTCCGCTAGGGGAGAAACTTGGGCCATTTGGATTCAGGAAAAAAAAAAAGAACTATAGGTTAATGATGGATTCTCTTAAATATACCTAGAATATTTTCCCAAAATGGCAAAACATTTAATCCAAGTTAGAGAAACCCCACTGAAAACAAATTTACTTGAATTCTTTACAAGTACATTTCAACCAGGTAGTTAAAATTGATTCTCTCAACTTACACTGTCAAAGATGGATTCCAACTAAGTCAACCTTCATATTATTTTCATCTTATAAGATATTTAATATTTTCTACTTCCTACTAACAAAAAATTAATCATTTGAATTTGTGACAAAAAATACTGGATATCACCTTAAAAACATGGAGGGAGTGCATGGTTTTTAAAAGTTATTTCAGAGTGCAGAGAGAAAGCCATTTGCAGACCATGTCCTAGGGCCCCCCCTCAAACAGAGAGGCCAGCACAGTAAACATGTGTGGCAAGGCAATGAAGAAACACTACCAGGCGCCAATGAAGTGCAGACAGGGTGAGTCTGAGAAAGACAAGGAGAGGGGGTCTTCTGAGCAGAGAGGGACTGGGCAGGAGGATAGAAGCGACAGGGCCACCCAAG
The DNA here is from genome assembly GCA_004026885.1 of Lyroderma lyra. NCBI lineage: Eukaryota > Metazoa > Chordata > Mammalia > Chiroptera > Megadermatidae > Lyroderma > Lyroderma lyra. The sequence goes on from PVJL010002939.1 coordinate 23,060, forward strand.
GACCACAGGACAAGGGCCGGAGTCCCCAAGCTTGGAGGGCAGCACACAGAGTGCAGGAGTGGGGCCAGGAAGGCCCCAGCGCCAATGCCCAGAGGTGCAGGCTTCACCCAGGCCCCCAACACAAGTCTCTGAGCAGGGGAATGCCATAATCAGATCACTGCTTCTATGAAGACAATGTTGGTGGTGACAGGGAGCATGAGATGGAGCAGGCGAGATACTTGGAGCAAGGAGCTGAGCTAGCAGTAAGGTCCAACAGAACTTTCTGCAACCATCAGAATGTCCCATCTCTGTGTCCAACACGGCTGCCACAGCCACACATGGCCACTGAGCACTGGTAATGTGGCTTGTGAGACTGCTGAACTGAATTCTTGTTCTTATTTCATTTTAATTCACTTAAAGAGCTACACAAGGCTAGTGGCTACCATACTGGACATAGGCCAGAGAGCTACTTCACTATTCAAAAGAAGGACAGTATGTCCTAAAGTGAAGCAGAAGTCATGGAGATGAAAAAGAAAGATTCAAGAGGCATTTCCCAAGCAGAACTGGCAGATCGGTGATCAGCTGGACAGATGTGGTGTAAGGAGGCCACGGCACTTTGTCTAGTGGCAGAGGAGGCTGCTGGTGATAGCACAGTACTCAGGAGCAGAAGAGAGTAAAAGACATTTGTAGGGAAGGTAATGGATCGAGAATCAATTCATTTACTTTGAAATGTGTCAAGAACATCCAAGGAAGATGCGTAGAGGTGATGGGAAAAGGTCAGATAGGCAAAGAATTGGGGGTTACCATCACAGAGGTAATGAAAGAAGCCACTTAGGAAGGCAGGATCACTACAGGGAGAAGAGACCAAGGAACCCCAACATTTCCAAAGTATTCAGGGCAGAAGAGGCTGGTGATGGCAGAGCAGAAATGACCAGAAGTAGTCAGAGAACAGAAGCCCAGGGGACAGAGACGAGGGTGTTCTGACAGGGATGTTCATCAGGGTTAAAAGGAGCTGAAGTCACCAAGGACAGGCCCTGAGGGCAAGCTACAGGGCTGGTAAGACCAAGAACCATAGCGGTGAGGGACAAGAGTGCTGGTGGATGCTGGGAACTCAGCAAAGCCCTTTGGTAACAGCTGTTTGATGCACATGGGGCTCTCAGGCTCTGCTCAACCACCAACATAATTTCTCCTTCTAAATCCTCCTAGAAATTATCACAAAGATTAGAGTTACTATTTTTGATCACTAAGTATAAAAATGATACCTTTTGACATCCAGAAGATCAGGAAATTTCACAGGAATGGACAAGATACCTGCGCAATCCACAAGGCACTTTAAAGTCCTCTCAGGATCCCATATCTGTAACCTACAGATCTCCTTTAACACCACCTGTTGAATGGCACCTTTCAAAGAAGCCAACCTGAGTCCACCACAGGGACTCATTACAACACGTGGAAGGACACCGCCCATGCATGTCTCTGTCAGATCCCGCTGAAGGCCCTCAGGTACAGAAGCGTGAGGGCCCCTCCCCTGCCAGAATCCAAGCCAACCTGCTTCACCCCGCCTTGCTACTGACTCTCATTATCTCTAATGAGAGAAGTAGTACTCCTTGAATAAAAACTTTATTTCCTTAGTGTTGTGACGTTAAAAAACTGTTTATTCATTCAAAACTCACTGGGCTTTTACTGGCAGCCTTCCCTTGCCAGCCACCATGTGCTCTCTGCACTCTCCACAGGCAGGCATTTCTCCAGCACTCGCTCAATGCCTGTGACAAGAGTCACAAAGAATCACTGAGCCCCAGCTGTGCGCCAGGTGCCAGGCAGAGCACTACTTTCCTGAGCATCCCCCTGCACGCTCACACCCTCCTTTCACAACCGGTATCACATCCCATCAGACGTGCGGAAGTCACAGTACATGTCGCCCCAGGAGGCACATGTCAAAACCTGAGTCACCACCATCCCCGAACCCCAGCAGGTGCTCAGCAGATCTGCTGAGTAACCCTGACTCCAAACCTCACCTTTATCCCACTAAAATTACACCAACTTGTGAAATATGATTTTTTAAAATTATAATTCAAAATAAAAAAAGGTGGGGTTCTGATTCTCCAACAACACAATACCACTCCTTACACACACCACACAGTCAGATTCAGCTCCTGCTTTCTGACCCATCAGGCAGTGTGTACGGAACGTGGGGGAGGCAGCACACTCAGATTCTGGGCGCCAGGCGAGTTCACGAATAAGCCCAGGGAATTTCAAGGACCCTAACACCCAACCTATCTCAGAGGCAGCTTTTGTTAACCGCTTGGTAATGGACTTCCTGATCTATTAATGCTTTTCATCCACAATCATTACAATTTGCTAGATACTAAAAATTGACTTCAGAGTTGCTATTCAAACATAATTCTTAAATCATGCTTTCATAAGTCATGTAGACTAACCCACAGAGAGACAATTAGCTTTTGACACTGCACATAATTTAATAAGCCATTTCAGAATTTTAATAGAACCATTAACAGGTATGAAAGAAGAATGAACCATCTTTTTGAGACCATATAACTTACAAATTAGCTAATTTTTATTTTTAATGTAAATGTCAAAAAGCATAGTATCAAAGGGCTAGCAATTATACTGCTAAAAAGACAGGAATGTTATCTGAGTCATGGGATCTCTGCTCTCAAAGATAAGAGCATTAATGGTATTTTTAAAGTAAATGCCAAAGTCTATCATTTAACTCTTAGTACCAAGAGAGAAAGATATTCCTATTATCAAGGACTGGTAGCTGTGATATGTATATATAAGCAAGTCACACAGTGCTTCGCCAACAAATTATATAATAATAAAAAACACATTTCCTGAAATTAAATTATACATATATATGTATTTTTATGATTAAATGAAAGATGGTAGCCAAAAGGTTAGAAAAATATAATGTTTAAACTCTAACAGATAAGATTAGCAAGTAATTTTCAAAAGCGATCTAACTACATGATACTAAATTTAGATTAAAGAACACGAATCAAAAACATACTGGCGGTGCCAAAAAAAAAATGTATATACATTTTAAGAGACGTTATCTATGTATTACTTTTCAAAGATGAATTGAATTACTGTAGCAATGTGTAGTATGACATTTGCTCAAAATATGGCATTAATCAAATGAATGCTAGGGTCACCATGCGACAGGCAGAACAGTCAAAGAAAATGGCAGGGAGTTCCCTGATGGTGTAGTGGCTTGGGGCTTCAGCGTTGGCGCTGTCTGCGCTGCGGCCTGAGTTCGATTCCCAGCCAGGGAGCTACCCACATACCAAAAAGCAAAAAAAAAAAAAAAAAAAAAAAAAAGAAAATGGCAGAAGCACAGTTGTTGTTCATGGAGCGCAAGACCATTTTGAAGTGGTATTTGAAAATGGAGAATGTTGTTTGTGTTTCTCCCATGTTCTCCTGACTTAACATCCCTTGACTTCTACCTATGGGGGACCTTATAGGATGTGGTGTATCATAGAAAACCGGCTACACTGGCAGTACTTCAGGAAGAAACTGAAATGGCACGTGCAGTGACACAAGGGGTCACTTCGATCAACGTTGCTCAAGCAGTAGTTCGTTGTAATCAGAAGTGTCTGGACACTGATGGTGACCACTTTGAGCACCTCTTGTAATTGCAGGAGTCAAATATGACTTGTAGTCATCTTTTGTTATCAGTATATATTAAATATTACAGTTTTAATACACTGTTTTCCTTTCTTAAAATGTATACACATTTTTTGGCACCCTTTCTATTTATTAAGACATAACAGGTACCTAATAAATATTTGCTAATTATGTCCCTTGAAAACTTATGTTAGAATAATCAAAAGAACAAATCATGGAAGATTACATAATAAAATAAAATAATCTAAACTATATTGAGCCAGGAAACTATACTGAAACAGACTAACAGTTTTTAAAACATACATATAACTGAGTCATATAATTTGAATATTTTAATACCATGGTTTTCCCATCACAAAAGTAGTATGTTCATTTTAGAAAAATTGGAAAACAAATGCAAAAAGAAGAGAAAATGATAATTACACATAAAACAATCACAAGTAATAACCACTATAAATTTTTTAATGTATCCTGTTCTGGTAATGCATACACATATTTAATATTCCTGTGGAATTGCAATCTATTATATACACTGCTTAGCAAGAATATTGTTTTCATTTAATATTCTGTGAACATTTTCCCATGTCATTAAATGGCCTTATAAAACAAGACATTTAATTGATTTAAATTACTTGATTATATGGAAAATCATAATTTAATGTCTTACTGCCAATATTTTCCCAGTTTCTCACATTATAACTAATAGAGCATGCTTACACATAAATCTTTTGGACCAAACACGATTATTTTATTGGGGTAAATCCCACACCCCAAATCCCCACACAATTATTAACTGCCTGCTTTGCTAAAATTTGCACAAAGCTTAAGCTGGAAGACATGGCGTGCTTGAGTACAGAGAGGTAAGGACACTGCATTGTCCCTTCTTCTAACCATTAACCTCTGACCCAGGGCCATGGAAGAGCTGCTTGGCTGAAGTCTTCAGGTGCAGGTGTAGGGTTACCTGGTAACATCCCCCCCCCACCTCACGCCCATCTTTCACCTCAGGAGGGAACAGACAGAGCAAGCATCTGTGCACACAGCTCCTCACAGGGGCAGAAATGCCCACCTCCCACATGTGCAGGAAAACTGAAATAACAAAAAATGGTGGGTATGGTCCACAGGCTTGTGCCCTGTTTTCAACAGTATCGCTCTTCTTCCACCCTCTCAGCACAGTCTCAGCCATCTATACAGTCTTCCTCTCACTTCCAAAACAATTATCTCACATTCTGGAGTGACCAAGAGAGTCAGTGCAATGCGTTCTTCTCACTATGCTGTACATCCCCATCTCCGTGCACAGACTATGAACAACCAGGCAGTCTGTGTCAGTTAGGGCTCAGCAGCACTCCAACTATTATAAAAGATGCAGAGCACCCCGAAATACCCACCCAGTGCCAGGGAGGCCAACCGGCCAGGAAGACTTAAATTCAAAGTGGAAAAGTAAACCTTCTAGGGACTCCCAATCTTCTAGTGCCTTCCTCACTCTGGGTCAGTCATGAAGTCAAACATTATCTAGTGTTAATCCATACCCTCGACTGTAAAGAGGCAGCTGCTTCTTTTTTAAAAAAGGAAAAAAAGTTAACTTCTTTTTTAATGGTTTGTATTCCATAACTTTAATCTCCTTTTTCTGAAAGCTGACTCAGGATAACGTCCCACATCAATCTCCTGGAGCCCAGTCTGGGAGTTGCTGAACTGGTATGATGAGTCAAGAGACTAGTCATGCCCTTTAGGGTAGTATTACAACTGAGATGTTTCATGGTTAGTTGTCAACTGTAACACAATGTACACAAAATCCAGAATCCTTTTTGTACATCAAGAGGCAAATGAACCCTTATTTTACAGAATACATGGGTGGACCCAGCCACTGACAGATCAAAGATAAACTTGCTTACTTTGGGGGTAAAAGTTTAAAATGAATATACTGAACTCATTGAAACGTGCTTTAAAATCTCTTCTTCCATTTCCATCAATGTACCTCGTGAGAAGGTCTCTCTAGGATGAGTGTTACTAAAACAAAACACAGAAACTATTTCGATACATATAATCATCCCCCACAAATAGCATGTCATCAATCTGATCCTGATTAGATAACTATCACTTATCACACTGAAATCTATAAACACTGATAGCCATGGTATGTGTTCAAAATGCATTACTAGCATTTAATATGGGGAAGTGCTCTTTTATGCCTAACTTTTGTTACAAAGCAGAACAGCAAACAGTAGTGCATGTAACTATCACTTACTATATTACTCTCCTATATGTTCAATTTTCATGAACAAAGTGCATAATTGTTTAAATGTTTTCCTTTTTTCCTATGTTACATTTATTGTGATTACATTCAGAGGGATGTAATTTCATGTGTTAAATCTAGTAATACAAATTCGAGCTTTTTTATTTTGTGTTATCTTTAGCATTGATATTACTCATGACAAGAACAGCAACTCGGGATTACAGATGTCAGGAAACAAATGATCTTGACTATTTTTGTAGTTTTATAAGTGAAATACATAACAAAGCTGACTGAGAGAATGGACTTAACAATGTCTCTACTCCCAAAGTGATATTATTGAACATACAAGTATTTTTATAAGCCCCTTCATATCAACTTTTTAAAAGGAATCCTTGGGAGAGTGGGGGGGAGCTAAATATATGGTGATGGAAAGAGGGAAAAAAAGGTATCCTGATGGTAAAGACTCTGGAAGTCCCAGACAGGAAGTAAAAAGGAGAGTCACAGGTGGTCTCTAGTACCATCCATTTTCACTATGGAGTCAAGGGGAATAACTCCAGGTGGTAACGATGTTTTAGAGCATGGGTTCCCAAATGGTGATACACGTACCCTCAGGGGTATGTGCTGGGCTGTTCAGGGGTACACAAAAAACAATCAGCAATGGTGAAAAAAAACAAGTAAAGCAAAATTATGCAAAATGTTAGTTATGAAACAATAAATGTTAAGTTTGAATCATTGTTAACAGAGACACTTCAAAATCAGATCACATTAGTGAATGATGATTTGTGAGGATGTAGCTATGAACCCTTCCCCCAAACCTCTCTTATACCAATCATTACGCACAGTTTCAGAACAATTCATCTGTAACATTTCTAGAACTTCCCCAAACACATAAATACATCCATAGCCAGACTGTTTGATCAGTCTAGTTATTGACTGAGTTAAAAGTGTGTTGTCTTTAATCGTAATTCTTTTCAAGTAGTTTTTTTATTTAATATTTAACATAGTTTCAGTAATTATTGTCAGTGAGTTTTAAGCATGTCAGTTATGAATCAGTGGTTGAAAACAGGAATGGTTAAAAAACCCAAACTTGATGTGGATTATAACCCATTGCCAAGTACTTCTCAACACAGTGTCTGCAGCTATGAGTAGACCCACACCAGGAGATAGTAAAAAGATAGACAAAAAGGAAATACTCTGAAGCATATACTGAACATTGGTTTTCATTTGTAGGGGATGATGACTGTCCTAAGCCCTTCTGGCGGGGGAGGGGGGGGGAATTGTTAGGGATGCTGAGAGGAAGGTGCTCAAGGCCAAGTCAGGGTTTAACAAGTTTATTCAGAGCATCTGGGTGCAGTAGGCTGAGGCCGGAAGTGCATCAGCTCTGTGATCTATTGTAGCAAGGATTGTATAGGGAGGGAAAGAGGGAGTTTCTGAAGAAGAGATATTGTTGCGCTGGCCAAATTGTCACATAAGCCGAACGACACGTATGTTTTTATCTCAGTGGGTCTTGCTGCTCCCAGAAACATGTTACTTTCCTCTGGAGTTCATGGTTCCCAGGAGGGGAGGGGCTTAGCAAGCTTTCAGACCTTATAGAAGTATTATCCAACGGTTGTATGAAACCCTCATGTGACATATAGAAGCTAAACAAAGAAACACATTATTTTCGGTGCTTAGAAAAGCATCCAACTGTTATTTCATACATGATGTCAGGAAAGGAAGACAATGAGAATGCAGTTGAGGCTTCATACTGGATTGCTAATTGCATAGCTAAATGTGGTAAAAATCACACCATGTATTAAGGATACCAGTTTTTATATGTTTGGAAAAGAACATTTCAGCAAAATCTCTTTTTCAAACAATACAATGTCTGGATGAATTCAGAAAATGTTTGATGATGTTGATGCTATAGTAGTAGATAGAATTAGAAAAAGTAAATTCTTTTCCATCCACATGAATGAAAGTGTTGATGTTGCTGATTTATCCATTTTGCTTATCATCACAAGGTACTTGGTAGGAAATGAAATTGAGGAAAACCTGTTGCTTTGTTACCCAGTGACAGAGGGTACCAGAGGCAACAATATTTTTAATGCAATCAATGGTTATTTCATTGAAAAGAACATTTGTTGGTTGAACTGTTGTGGTGCATGCACTGATGAAGTCTATGTCAGGTTGCTTTACAGGCCTACATGGCCAAATTGAAGAAATAGCTCTCCATGTACTATGGAGTCACTGCTGCACTTAGTCTTACATCCAAGCCTCTTCCTAGTGAACTGAAAGATGTTCTTGATGAGGCTGTAAAAGTTGTAAATTTTATTAAGTCACAACCACGAAACTCCAAATTGTTCAAAGCGCTACATGAAGAAATGAACAGCATTCACAGCACGTTACTTTTGCATGCTGAGGTTAGGTGGCTGCAAAGTACTTACAGGGATGTTTGAACTTAGACATGAAGTCCAGGTATTTTTTGAAGACCATCATTTCTCTCTTGTTCCAAAGTTTCGGGACAGTGACTGGCTTCAGAATTTTGCATGTTTATCAGATATTTTTCTAGAAATAAGCAAACTCAACTTGGGACTTCAAAACAGTTCAATCATCATATTCAAAGTAATTGAAAAAACTGAGTCAATGATTAAAAACTGAACTTTTGGAAAGCTTGTATTAAAAGAGGTTAGCCTGAAGTTTTTAAAACTCTGCACAGCTTCTTATCTGAGAGTGATCTGCACCTGTCCCAAAACGTGAAAGAGAATACTGTAAGTCACTTGGAAGGTCTTCAAATGTCCTTTTATAAGTACTTCCCTCAATGTGGAAAAGAAAACAACTGGACTGCAGATCCCTTCAATGAAGAATACTTCTAAGAAGCTAAATTACCAATCAATGGAGAAGAACAGTTAATCGAACTTCCAACCGATTCTTCTTTAAATTCTAATTTTAAAAGAAAGCATCTTACTACCTTCTGGGTAGATGTCAGTGAGGAATACGAACTGCTCAGTGAGAAGACACTCAAATACCTCTTGCCATTTACTAATACTGAACTAGTAGAGAGAGCTTTTTCTTCTTATACCTTCATAAAAAAAAAAAGTACTACAGCAAGTTAAACCCAAGTCTAGATTTAAGAGTGTCTTGCATCTTTTGAACCTGATTTCAAGAAACTAAGTGCATCAAAGCAAGGTCAATGATCTCACTAACAATGTTTCAATTGGCTAGTGATGGGCACAATTATTATAGACATTTCAGATAACACAAATATTATTATTAAAATAATAAATTAAAAGTGTGTTAAATACTTGATCATCATTATTAATATTTAACTGTTATGAATATTGTAAAATAAAATCTGTGGTTTGTACTTTTAGTGTAGTAATTTTTCTTTCCTTACCCCTTTTCCACTATTTTACATTAGATAGGCACTAAACAAAAGTGTCAATATTTAAAAACAACTGTTTTAAACACAATGGTTACAATTTATAGAAATGGATTTAAAAGGGGTACACAAGTGAAAAAAACATTGGGAACCACTGCTCTAGACATTCTCTGAAGGTGAACATGGGACTGTCTTCCGACAATTCTGGAAATTAGCTGGAATCTACACATTCAGAAGAATTCAGCAAGGACTAAACATTTTGAACAAAAAGAGGTGCTACTATAAAGACAACATTGGAAGGGTCAGGCTTTTAGAAACCTCCAATTAAGTTAAAACTCAAGAGCCAAAATGATACAATGGCAAAAAGAACTCCTGATATAGGTCAGTTTGGTTCGCCTCAGAACATACTCTTTCAGGTGCCATGTGTGTTTTTAATGCACAAAACACACCAGCATCTGATCATCAGGACGCCCCCGAGGTCTGCACACAATAGCGCAGGGATCGCCCACAGGGTCAGAGGCAAGGTCCCCAGGTCTTTATTCTGAGTCCAACAACAACAGAGAAACTGAGTGGGAGGCTGCTAGGGAAAAACCACTTCTATGAGGCTTACTAGAATATTCGCAATTTCTTTGGTGTCTCCTCCTCCTCTTCCCATGAAGACGTGACCCCTGGGAAACTTTCCCTCTCTGGAAGCATTCCCTTCTTCCTTCAAACTATCCAACAAATTAAACTTACTTAATATCCTGGACACACAGACCCATCCTCCCTGCAGGGGCTGCTGAATACTTCCTGTAACAGTGAAAGCAGAAGAAGATAAAGGGTTTGGTTGATGGAATAGTGAGTTGGAAGGGCAAAGGCCAACGTAAATGTTTGCCCATTAATGGAAAGTCAAAGCACACACATTCTGGAGGCAAGTTAATGTGGGGCTGAAGCAGACTCACATAAATCACAGGCCAGTTTTCCTCCCTTCGCACCAGTTTAATATTTCCGTTGAGATCGAGTAGAGACACCATTCTCAGAATGTATATACACTTGACCTAGCTGATTAAGCTCCACACTGCCCTTTTGTTTACTAAAAACAAAAAGATGTAGAAAACTTCCAAACTGCCACAGTGTGAGTTGAAAACACACCATCTGCAACTGCTCAGCTCCAGCTCCTGCTGCCCCAAATCAAATGGAGGCTCAAGAAATGCTCCTCTTCTCTCAGTTTTCCTTAGCAGCTGTGTTCTCATTGCCCAGGAGTTTCCCTGAATCCTTCCATGCTTCAATTACTGGTAAAAATGAGCACAATCAGCAGAAGCCATCGGTAACATATCCTGAGCAGATAACAGCCATTGAGAGGAAATAAATGCAACTCCCAGATTATCCAAATGCCTTTTAAAATAAACACCATTCAGCCTTTCCATCCTTAAAAAAAAAGTTAAGCATCATTTATTTCAACCAGAAGTCCCCACCCCACCCTGCTTTTAATTTGTTAGGAAAAGTGATAAATGCAAGCCTATCACTAGGTTTCATTCTCTTGCAGATCTTCATTCAAGAAAGGGACACTCCAACCTCCAGGAGAAAGAGCAGAAACCCAAAGGTGGACACAGTCCCAGGGTGTCAGGAGGAGACCCAGTGGAAGGAAGATCCATGTGTGCTATCACCAGGATGAATACACATGCCTGTCAACCCATAGGTAACTCGGTAACACAAAGCTCAGCCCAGGCAAGGTGGCCTCTCTCCATCGCCACATCCTTGGCACGCACGGTGCACTGACCTGTCCCCCGTAAGCTGGGACAGACTCAGTCTGCTCCACATGGTCTGCAAGGCCTCCACTTCGGTCAATCACACTGTCACTCCAAGAGACTTTCAAGGCTGTGGCAAGCAGTCTGTTCCAAGTGTTTGGTGAAGGCAGTAGAATGTCAGCTCATCACAACAGGAGGGAAATGACAACACAACTGCCCTCACATTTGCCCCGTGTGATAGAGGAGTTACTCTTTTTCCAGAAGGAGCATGGCTTAACATCACCCAGTCTGAACACTTCCCACGGTCACCTGAGCCCTTCCCACATCTGGCACAGGAGAGTACGCAGTCAGCAGCTGAAGAGTACACACATCTGAGCGCCCACTATCTAAGAGGCCACCCCAAGTCCTTACTACTGAGCACAAGGCATAGCAGCTACCTACAGTCTGCAGCAGCCCCTGAAGCAGGCTGTGTTCAGGTCACTATATTTCCCAGGGGAGTGGGAGCAGTGATACAGACCCTTCTGGGTCTTTCCATGACCTCCCTCATGCCCAGCAGGCTTCCTCCTCACAGTGAGGCACAGGTCCCAGGGTGCAGAAGGAGCCGGGGTCCCCAAGTGTCAGGGAGGACAGCAGCCACCTCCCTGGACCTCAGGTGGTCACACGAGAAAGTTGCTTCTCTCTTGTCTGGACATCGCGTTTGGAGTCTCTTTTAGAGCAGGTACAATGACCCTCACCAATACAGCCCTAAAGAAAATGCTTCACCTGCTGCTGGCGCATTGAATATACAAACAAAAACATTGAACCAGTACTGCTGATGAAAACTTGTTACGAGTGTTATTCATGGCTGGAGAGGTTTAGTGACTGAACTTCAGTAACAGCAGGCATAGCAATGGGGACGATTAACTGTCTAGAATTTTATTTTTAAGTCAACTAAGATTTTATCTTACTAGCCAGTATCTTCTCAGCACAGGTGATTTAAAAATCTCCTAAATTTTTAGGTTTAGTTGGTTAGTCTACTCAATATTGTGTCATAAAATTGAAGTCAGGAAATTTTAGTGTTACTGTTGCCACAGGAACTAAAAATTATTCCTCAGAGATACCTTATAAAACAACTTCATTTCCAACTTCTTTTAGAAGCTAATCACAAAGCTAAAAATAGGCTTTGCAAAAATAGATTTACTTTCCAGATAGCGCACAAATAAATAAAATAAAGACTGTGTCAGGATCCGGCTCCTCAAGGCAAGAGAGCCGGGCTGGACGCTCAGAGCGGCCGCAGCCGGTGCTGAGCCCCGTTAGGGAACCACCAAAAGCAGCACTTGGTTCAGAATGCATGGGTGTGATGCAGGGAGAGACCCAGTCAGAAAAAGGCTCAATCAGATAGGAAGAGCATATCCCTGTTGGGAAGGGGGAGAATCAGACGTAAGAAAAATACCTAAGTAACTGAAAGATATTGCTTCTTCTACCTGCTGACAATACGATCTTGGAAAGCAGCATTTGGCCAAGGTGAAGGGAAAGTAAGCCAGGTGTTACAATGTGTTTAAGAACATACGGAAAGTAGGAAAGCATCAGGGCAAGAACCCTGACACAGAAGACTACATACTGCATGATTCCATTTACATAAAGTTCAAGAACAGGAAAAACTACAAGTATGTATGGAAAAGGAACATGGTGGCCAGGGCTGGGGGGTGGTAAGCAAACTGGGAATGATCTGAGAGAATTTTCTGGGGTGGCAGATACATCCTAATAGAAGTACGGGTAACATGAGTGTACGCATTTGTGTAAACTCATAGAATGAAGGAGACACCTAAAATGTATGCATTTCACCCCAAAAAGCATTTAAAAAATTTTAAATTTATTTATGATTTGTATGCTGTTTAGCAGTAAAGTGTACTGATGTGTGCAACTTATTTAGAAATACATCCCCCCCAAAAAAAGGTAGATTGATAGGGATGGGTAGATTCATACAAAGCAAATACAGTGAAATGTTAACAGTTTGTAGTACCTAGATGGTGGATATCTGTGTGTTCACTATGCTCCATAATCTTTCAACTTATCTGTGTTTGACAATTTTCAATGATAAGAAGTTGAGGGTAACTATATGGTGATTATGTTGAGATCTCTGGCTTTGGAGATTAACTGGACCCAGCACTTACTATTCATGGGACATAAACATGAAAGTGAACTGAACAGCTCACATGAGCTGTTCAGGTGGGGGAAGTTCAGTGTGCAGCCATGCAGCCACAGGTGGTCTCAGCTTAAACTCCGATTAGTCAGAACACTTTTAAAGTAAATCACTTTGGTAAATCAATTACCAAAAGTTATAAATTCCTAAATAGACAGTCTTACAACATGTAACCCTGAATATTCTCTAGACCAAAACAACTGAAACAGATCCAGTGATTTCATACCAAAACATCACGGTTAGAAGGTACAGACTTCCAATTATAAGGCTTATAATAAGTAAGGCTAGGGGATCTAATGTACCACATAGTGACTATAGTTAATAACACTATATTGTGTATTTGAAAGTTTCTAAGAGAGTAGATCTTAAAAGTTCTCATCACAACTTAACTATGTGTGGTAACAGTAGTTAACTAGATGTATTGTGGTGATCACTGCACAATAAATACAAATACTGACTCACTATGCTTTACACCTGAAATAAGTATCATAAGTCAATTATATCTCACTTTTTAAAAATCACTTTCTATCTCTGATGAGTGCAAAATATTTTTTCCTTTGACACACTCTATAACTGTTAGCAATTTATAGGGGGAAAATATAGGACTCAGTATCTCACATGATAGACAAGTTAATCACTTCAAAAATACTGTCTATCACGTCTCCTTGATGTCGCTTTTGTTAATGAAGTCCACTTTGGGAGTTGAGGGAAACTATATGGTGACTAGACCAAGGAGATGAATTTGGTTTAGGGCAGAGTAAGTTCTTGGAAACAGCACTATGATCAAATGAGCAATTAATTGAAAGAGAATTTCATTTGTATTTGCTGGTCCCCTACAGAGCCAGCAAAGTCCTTTGCACACAAAAGCTGCTCAACAAATACTCAAATCTTCGCCATTTTCCAAAGCCTAACTCAAGGCCTACCTTCTGGAATGTTTTCCTGACTATGCAAATCCACCATCCTCTCAGTGACCTGCAGCCTTCCCTCTTAAGGAAGTAGTGCCCATCCACCCTAGCATCTCAGTGACACAGGAACCTTATCCTAATACACCTGACACTTGGCCAGCAGCTAGACCAGAAATTTTACAATTAATGGGTAATCAGTTCTTCACCTAACGAGGCAGCCCATTCCATCCTACAACTGGTCTAGTTGTTGCAACTTTCTTTTATTTTTGAATCAGTTACGGGAGGAAGTTTGATTTGAGGATAACTGGAAGGTTCCTTTGAAGCCTGAAATGCTATGAGTAGGTTAATTTACTGACTGTGCCACACACTTACCTGGGGCAGAGGATGGGGATGAAGTGACAAGGTCCCTTCCCTTAGGGTCTCACACCCTGGGGTGCTGCTCACTCAGGCATCTTAGAATGCCAGAGTTTAACAAGACCTCAAGATCACGTGGCCCCACATCCTCATCGTAAAATCGGATTATACTAAGTAAATTAGACAAACACCCCTCCACCCACTTCCATCTTCTGCAAGAGCAAGGAAATCCTACTTTGCTCTTCAATGTAATGCTCCCAATTGTTTTGAAAAAGTATCATCTTTCTCCTTAGTTTTAGTTTTCTAGAAAAGGAGAAGGTAGAAGTTCAGTTTTAAAACAGCTAAAGCTTGCAGGGATGGCAAGGAAAACAAGTGGCTGTCCTTATGCTGCCCCATGTAGGTGGGAGCCTTGAGTCACACTTCTCCTTTTCCCCTCCACACCTTTCCAGGGGCTACAGCTAGCGAGGAGAGGACACGGGGCGGGGGGTGGGGGTGGGGGGCAGTATTTGTTGATGGAATGACAAACAGGAAGATTAAAGGCGGTGTTTCTTCAAACCATCCTGGGGCAACACCCCTCACTCCATCCACCACCCCAGTGCCAACTCAGCACCCGCTCTGGGAGACAGCTCTCTTGGGGAAGCACTGAGCACTATGGTGCCAGGCTAAGAGGATGGATTTAGAAAGCTCCACAGAGCCAGACGCATGGCGACAGCAGCCATCAGACATCACCAGATTTAACTGCCCTAAAATTAGCCGGCGGAGCAAAGTTGTTACAGTGATGATTGCGTCAGAGCTCTTCCAACTGGCCCGCTGCCAACTTTACACAACCATCCTGCTTTCTCTACCAGGGAAACAATATTCTGGAACGGAGCCAGCTAGGCATTTCAATGAACATTCCAATTCTAGCTCTGCTATTAATGTTTTATAATTCAATGACAAGGTGAACAAAGTCTGTATGGGCTACATCTGCAAGGCAAGGTGGTTATTTTCTTTGTTGTAAGCACTTTTTCTTTGGGTGAGTAAAGTACTGTGGATGAATTCTTTTCAATATTTAAATGCCTGATATTTAGGGATTCGCATTCAACTGGCTTAAACAAAGATCATGCAAATCTAGCAAAGTAAAAATGCAAAACAAAAATTGTTTTCCTCTTATAGTACTTCCTTTAATTTTAGCAAGAACTCAGGAGCTAGAGGAATGTTCTCTGCCTGATCACTCACTTCACAATGAAGAAAAGATAACCTGATTCGATCAGCAGATGGGCTACCTCAGTGTAAATTACAGTATTTCTAAATCATAACGGTGACCCACTGACTGACAGAATGGGGCATTTTTTTAGACTAGAACAGTAAGCTCATTAGCACTGGGCAGTTAGCTGGGTAATCCCACCATTCTCACATGCATGTGCCTTCTTTCCTTCCCACTTCACCCCTCTCTACTTTCTTTCATTCCTTTTATGATCTATAAGACCAATCACATTCACAAGGCAGCTGTGGGACAGAGGAAAGAGCCCTATAGATGGAACAAAGAAACTGGGAGTTAAACTCTAAGACTAAGATTCAAAAAAAATCACATATTCCCTCATTAAAGCTTAGCCCTTGCATCAGTAAAAGGACAATCCCAACAGCCTTATAAAGTTCTTCTAAGTATGTGAGAAGACATAAAAGTTCAACACAATAGCTGTTGCTAAATGTACCTTTAGAGACATCTCCTCAGTTTTTTAATTCTGTTCTGGAGTCAAAAACGTCAGCCTCCCTCCCTCACTTCTATCATCATTTAAAACCTTTTAAATAGAAAAATAGATCCATTATTCCATGCAAATGACTTATAATGACCCTTAAATGAACAAAATCGGTTGCTAAATTGGGTGATTTTACCATTACCATTTAGGCTAACCTCTCCGCCTTGCCTACTGCAGTTCTCATCATAGCATATACCTCAGTACACAAATTTAAACAAATAGAGGACTTACACTGATATCCCCCAGAATTCATGTACTGTAGGAATCAGTACTTCAATCTGTAAGATTAAAACTATGATTTCTGAGCTCCTACTATATTTTAGGCATAAGTAATACCCTCAAGTCCCTTGCAATCCTTAAAAGCACTGAACAAAAGTTGTACTATACCCTATTGATGGGTTTTTAAAATCATTATTTCCTGTAGAAATTATCATTGCTAATAGACTGAGTGATAAAACACTACAAGTAAGGTTGTACCATTCAGAAATCATTTCTTTTCAGTTACCTTTCTTAATGAGCCCAAACTAGAACTTTTACGTGAATTGCAGCCTCAAGTGGTTCCAACGGGGCTGGTGCAGTTGTCAGCTGGGACTCAACTTTAAAATCTCCTTTAATCTCATCTTCTCTCATGAAAGGAAGGAGTCCCCCCTCTGCTCACGGTGCCCAGACTCCCCAGAACCACGCTCTGATGGGCTAGGCAGGTTGCTGGGACAGACAGAACTTTCCTGTTAACGTCTTCAGAAATGACTTCTCCATTTTGACCAGTTCAATATCAGAGTTGAATCATAGTTCATTTCAAATAACCCAGAAAAGAAACAGAATGAGGTAGAAAAGGTCATTTAGTTAGCTCATTTGCAAGGGAAATAGAAATTTAAGACAACAATACTTAGTTGAACAAAAGCCAAGGCATACAGTTCTTTTGTGTGCAAACCATGGCTATCCATCATTCTTTTAACCAATATGTGTTTGCCATAAGCCTGTTATGTGGCAAGAAGCACAGAGAATACAGCAATAAAACAGAAGCATCCCTGCCCATATGTACATGCATTCTACTGAGGTGAGACAGAAGATAAACATATAAAATTAATATAAAGTATAAAGCCAGGCAATGATAAGTGCTATAGATTAAAATCAAGCAGAGTGTGGGAGAGGGGAGAGTACAAAGAAGGATGGTGGGGTGTTAGTTTAGCTGGTAGCTGTGTGCACAGTTACTGTGGCTTGCCTCATCATCCCTCGTCATCCCTCCCAAGCCCACACGCTCTCCAGAGATGCTGGGCCACTTCCCCTTCCTCACATTGAGGGGGGCGCTGTGCACTCAAGGGCAGAACTGTACTATTAATCTGCACTTTCCAAGTTGTTCTTACTTTTAAAAGTTTCTGGATGAGCAAATAATTAGTTATTATTTATGTCCTTCCTTCCTGACACTGGGTGTGGTGTTGACTGTGTGTGACACCACGGTGCTTCCAAGGAGAATAGTATCCCCCAATACATTGTTTCCCCTAAAAAATGAAACCTTAAACTAAGCAACCCACAACCAATTCTGGAAGAAAACAAGCCAAAGGAAAAAAAAATGTCCTCAGGAAAAAGAACATGTACAGTAATTAAAGGGCCCATTAAGGGTAGAGACTGTCTGAGGCTTCACTCACAAGATGCTGGCAGGTCCCCAGAGAGGACAGGAGAGGAGCTGTGTCAAGGCTGGGGACTTTCAAAGAGGAACAAGTGCCCCATTGAAGCAAAGGAAATCACCCCAACTTCTATTTGTTTTTAATATCAACCTTCTTGAAATTTCACTTTTAAGTTTTATAATGTCCACATCTTAGCACAGTAAAAAAGTTATATACATCATATTATAACATATTGAATGTATAATTGTGTATATCACGAATGCACAACCATATATACATATATTACTTATAATACAATATACTATATGTATAACATGTAATACATAATGCACAAACACACACACACATATGTACAGGCATATGTATATATGCATAGGCAAACATAGATGGACATTTAGATGGGTATTCTATATAGATAGGACACACACTGAAAAGAGTTTAGAGGCCCTATTACAAAGAAACAGTTGTTCTTTGGATTAAGGCATTAAACATATGAAATACCAGCATTTGTTTGAAGAATCAAAAGCATAATTCTTAAAATTACTCACTAGAATCCTCAATACCAGGATGTATCCTAGAGCTGCTACGGAACCACAGGAAGTGCACTGTTCAACAAGGAACCAAATGCATTATCAAAACACCTGGGGGGAAGACAGCAAAAGCCAGTGATATCCCAAGAGGCTCAGACCAGGCCTCCCCAAGATGCATCACTTCAGCACAGGGATGATTTTCAGCTGAAAGCAAATCGAGACCCTGTGGGCTCAAGAGAAACTTTTTACCCCACCTTAAAGAATCTGAATTAGGGGCCTTGCCCATAGTAAAAGTTAGCACCAGAAATAAGTATTTATGATGTATCTATAGGGCGAGACAAACTACTAATTACTAGACATCTGCTGGTCTGATGGCCCTGAGAATGACCTTTCTCGCCCGAAGCCCAGGTGACTTACCCATCCTTAACTCAGAACGTCATATAGACCCCATTTTCCCTTTCTGTCTCTCATTCTCTCATGTATCTGGGGATCCCACACATAAGGTTGTCATTAAATTTGGTTATTTTCTCTTATTAATCTTTCTTCTGTAGATTTAATTATTAGACTGAAAGTAAAGGGAAGTTTGTTCCCTCACCTCTCTCCATTACTGACAACACAGGATACTGTACCCAAAGCATTACAGCCAGAGATCTTAAGTCTACACAATAGTCTGCCTCAGCAATTTTTTATTCACCCAAGAGTTCTTACTTTCCACAGCAACAATTCTTAACACTGGCTCTTTACCTAGATTGTCTTACTTAAGAGTAACTGAACACACAACTAAATAGCCTACTTTGGACTACTTTGGTTTCCTGAACAGCTCAAATAACTGGGTGCCTCCTCCAGCAGACTTAGCAACCATGAAAAAGTGAAAAATATGGAGTAAACTAACTGGCAAAACTCAAGAGTCCCCTAGGGCTAAATGTTTATTTGTGCAACAGGAAGAGGAGCGCATCATCTAATTAAAACACCTGGAAAATGGGGAGAAATTATGGTTCTCTTCCCCACTATCTGCAATCAACTCAAAATAAAACTATATCAAATTGCAAAGTAAGCTTAAGAAAGTCCAACATTCTGATTTTTTTACACAGCATTTCAGTGCCTAAGACTTCTCCAGAGGTCAGAGGTCACAGGGTGACTCTAGTTTCTTAGTCCTTCAGCCACTGATCATGTATTTCTTAATCACCAATCATGTGCAGATTATGGTTCTAGTTACTAGAGACACTAGCTCTGACCTCATTTCTTTCTTGGAGTAACTTGGTCAGTGGAGTCAGCTAAGGAGATCTGAAGAGCTCTTTCGAAATACCTATGTGTCAGTGGCAGAGATATGGACTAGTTATAACAAATTAAGTGCATTCATACTTAACTGTAACCAAAGGAATGTGACTCCTTGTAAACCTAGAAGAAAGCTTTCAGGGACATGATTCATTGTTCAGCCAGTTTAGCAATCCACCAGAGACTTGGGTAAAGTTATAAATACAATCTGATTTTTTGGGAGGGCAGGCAAAGGTGTGAAATAATAGAATCAAACTCCAAAAGGGATCATGGGAAGAACCAGCTAAATGAAGTTAAAACACAATAAACATTAGGTCCTACAATGACATTAGCACAGGAAGGGAAGACGTGGCTTGGTGGCAGCAAATTTTAAGGACTCAGGGGTTTTAGTGAAGAGGAAATGCACGGAGGCTGAGTAGCATGGACAGCAGAAAATGAATGCAAACTTAAACTACATCAATGTAAGCAGGGCATGCAAGGTGGAGGGAGGACATCCCACTCTACACATCAATGGCAGGAGGTGACTGAAGTACCTGGCCCAGTTTTGACAGGTATTGTTCAGGGAGTAACTGAAGTACCTCTATCAAAGGATCTGTCCTGCAGACCACCAAGGGAGTAGAATTCAAATAAGCAGGAAGAATTAGATTTCAAATCCACAGGTAAAAAACACCTCCTCATAGTTGAAAGCATCAAAAAGGTGGAGGGCTTCACCCATTCCTGGTGACGCGCAGGTACTGCTGAGAGAGCAGCAGCAGAGTACGTTAAGGGACCCAAGCTCCAAAAAAGGCTTACTTGAGCTGGTCAGTGATTTCCAAACCCTGGTCCTTAGTGAAGTTTTCACTGGCCTGTGCAAAAGGAAACTGTCTACTTGTGGCTGGGGACAGAAGCGTGTAGGCATGGGTGGATATATATGCATGTGTGTATGGGTGGGTACATATGCATGTGTGCATGGTGGGTAAATATGTATCCATGGGGGGTGGGTGCTTACATATGTATGTGGGGGGTACATATGCACATGTGTGTATGGGTGGGTACACATGCATATGTGGGGTAATTTTAACAAATGTCCTCTCTGGATGGGAAGAACTTTCCTTGAGTTTGTCTGAGAATATGTACAGTCTTCCTTTTAGTAAAGTAAGAAGACAGGGAAATGAACATATCCTGATGAAATTCATTGACAGACAGCAATTGCTGGTGTACATTTTCAATGCAGCGACATCAAATACTAACAAATCTGACAATCACAAAATTTGCTTTTTAGTTTTAGTTTTGTAGTTTTACAGGTGGATGAAAACAAAAAATATAGGAACAATATACAGAGATGCCATGACAAGACTCAACTTACGGCATCTTTTCTTCTTTCCTATCATGGAATTTGGCTATACAATGTTGTAAACCGCCCCCCCACACACACACACCCCAAAAAAGTATCAAGGAATTGGGTTACATGAAATATGAAACCTCCCAAGAGAAAGAACCTCTCCAGTGGATCAGATCTGGCTCCTTTCAACCATTCTTTAAACCAAAGTTTATGAATCAAGTTCAGAAATCATCAAAATAATTTATCTCAAGTTTGAAGCATTTACTTACATTCCTACCACATTCCTATCCCTCCTTTGAAAGGAGTCACAGTGAAATGTGATTAGAACAGAAAAGCAATCCCTGAATCACTGATTTCAAGGTAAACAGTAAGCTATAACTCTCATGAATGTTCACATACAAACTTACCATAAGCCAAAGAAAGAAAAGACATAATCATGAAAAACAATGTACACTACCTCAATCAATAATTTTCATTACTCGAATATGTTTATTTTAAATGTTAAAGGAACTTAACATTTTGGTGCTGAAAAGGACCATGTAAATACTTTATCCAAACTCATTTGTCACAAGCAGTAGAGACGGGAAATGAGGTTCCTGTCCTTCTTCCCCAGGGCTCTTTCTATCCGAACACCCTGCGAAGGACTTAGGTATGCTCTAGAAGCAGAAAATCTGGAGCACGGCTCTGATGTCCTTTAGGACTGGGATGCAAATTTCATTCAAGTTCAAAATGGGTGGGGGGAAAACACCTCTGCTTTGCTTTCCAGTTAACAATAACAGTCCAAATTTCCTTCAAATTCAGCATGTTTTTTAAAGGATTTGTAATCTTAAACCACCACCAGAAGTAGATCATAAGTCCAAAGGTTCAATGCCTTCCCCAATCTTAAAAAAACAAACCAAAATAAACAAACAAAAATTTTGCATTTACCTATTATGGCTGGGATAGGGAGATGTATTCATATAAACACACAGTTCTTTGCAAAGTATGCAGTAAATGTGTAGCCCTTTTAAAAGTGGTTTTGATGACCAAACGTAGAACTTTTAAACCTGTTTCAATTACCAGACAATTGCCCTTTCAGGGTAGCTTACTAGTATTTCCTCACTTTCAAGAATAGATAAGATTTTCAAAATGAGTAACTCACTACCCCTTTTGCTTCAGGTAAAAGATCCCCCAATGTGCATAGGAGTTTACTATAAGCTCAAGTATCAAAAACCCTTCAAAAGAAGGAAGGCGGGGGCGGATTTACAAATCCTCGTTACACAGCTTTAACTACAATAAGCATCATAAATGGCAAGTCATGATGCCCTAGTAATTCCCCTATTCCATTCCATATAAGTAAAGCTCTTTGAGAAAGGAAGATTTTTAAAACATAAAAAGCACTTGATAAAACATATATGAGGTTGAACAATTAATTTCACAAACGCACCTCAGAAAAAGTGCTACATACCTCATTGCCAACTTTTTTCTGGAATGGCCATCAGAGCTATCCTTGGCAAAGTATGACACCTTACCAAGTTGTTACGACACCTTACTGAATTGTTTGTACAGGGCTGCCAACGTAAGTGCACGGTGGCAAGTTCGTGAACTTAACTGTCAGATTTTCAGTACAATGACAGCTCTGATGGCCATTCCAGAAAAGGAGTTCCAAAATTTCTTTGAAGGGTGGACTAGGTGCTGGCATCAGTGCACAGCTTCCCAAGGGGAGTACTTCAAAGGTGACCGCAGTGATATTCAGCAATTATGTAACACTTTTTCCAGGATGAGTTCGTGAAATTAATTGTCCAACCTCTTATACTTAAACCAGCTGCAGAAAGCTGCAGCCCATACTCCAAAACCAGAAGCTCCACCTCCATACCTGTAATTAATCTCTACTCTGTTTTCCAGACCAAATGTTACACAGCTTCTTATCCAAATTCACTTCGCCCCATCTATAGGTAGCCTGTGGGTATTGATAAAGGCTGTTTCTGATTTCATTTCATTTCCTACTTCCCAGATGTTTGCTGGAGTTTTTTCTTTCAGCTATTTATGAATACGCTCTGATTTAGAACAAACAAGTTCAACAAGCTATATTTTAAGCAGGGCAAGACACAATAAATGACAGCTATAAAGATAATTTCAATATATTTCTCCATCTTATAAATAAGTTTGCTACCTCGGCAATATTTAGATAGGCTGCTATGGTTTTGCTTTTGAAAAAAAAAAAGGCACTTAAAACAGATAACTGAGAACCTGCTGTTGCTGAAATAGCCAAGTAGAGGCTATTGTATTTCTCATAAAAGGGGTTGTGCTTAAGAATGAAAAGCCAAATAGAAACTATAGGCTGGGGAAAAAGAAAGAAAAGTTGTCCACAGCATAGTCCTTGGTATGAAGCAGGCATACATCCTTCAACAACACCTCTTTCCCAAATGCATGAATGAAAACGTTAGCCAGAATCAATCCTATTTGTGTCCAAAACTCAAGAAAGATTGTACTTCTGTTGAATAACATTCATTTATACCTATCCAAACCAAGCAGTGAACTACAAAATCAAGTGGTAAATCATAGTGGAAATGTCTCTAAACAGAGTTACAAATCTCACCACAGAACTCTGAATTCTTCAAGTAAGGCAAAACATGAAAGAGACACCCTCAAATCTGTGACTACAGTTACTAAGTTGTCTCTTGAAGTCTCTCTTTAGGAATGCAGAAATAGACCACCTTTTGATATCTGCAATAAATATTAGTTTTTAGGGAAGTAATGTATTTTAAAGAAAACAATGGAGTTGGAGATTTTTTCCCTCCCATTACTAATTGTAAAACTAAAAATTAAAACCTGAGTGCAGATAAGCGACTCCAAACCAGTTCCCTAAATGCCTGTCATAAGAAAGCCATCTAGTGTTAACATTTAGAAATGAAAACTGCAGACAAAAGAGGCAAAGAAAAGAGAAATCTAAGTGACTGTTTTGAACTTACTGAGCAAACCTATGAGAATCACCAGGGTCCTTTGTTTAAAAAATAAATAAAGGCCATCCTCACCAAAACCAAGTCTAAATCTAAGCAAAATTCAAAATCTCTACTATTTTATTTTAACCAAAATCCTGTTTGGCGGCCACAATTCTGTGACCAGTGAACTTGATGTTCCCACTACTGTTCACGCTGGAGTCATCTCGGGCTGAATTAATTTAACTGAAGCAGGTTAATGATGACAAATACCTCCCAGAGGGGCAATGCCAACTTGTTTTCCCTTCCCAAGGAGCCTCTCGCGCTCCTAGATGAGGAACCGAAATTGATTCTCCGGGTTTGCGGCACGGTAGGAAATTCATCGGTAGGTGCTCAAGGGGATACTCCCAGGACGCGGTCAAACTAGCTTGAGTAACGCAGGGAACCAAATGGGACCCGGAGCGGAGGACGCAGCTGACTTGGCGCCTGGGGGGCGAGAAGGCGTCTGACTCCGAAGGAAGGTCGCGCCGAGTGAGAGGGCTGCCGGCCGCTTAAGGTTCTACAGAGGGGGGCCGGGAGCGGCAGACGCTCGGGAACCCATCGCCCCGGGAATCACCCGCGGCAAGTTCGGCAGGAACCTGGCCCGGCGCGCCGATGCACCGCGTCGGACAACCTTTTCTCTTTTCTCTAAGGTTCGTCACAGAGGAGTCGCAGGGAACCCAGAGGAGGTCCTCATTAGTGCGCTTGTCACCAAGACGGAAATAACCTTTCAGCCGATCGATAACTTTGAGAGAACGAGAGGCTGCGGCTCCGTTTCCACTGGGCTCGGGAGCGCGGGCGCGTCTGCAAGCCGGCCCCCAGCGCCCCGAAGCGCCCCGCGGTCAGCCACCACCCTCCGCCCCAGGGGCAGCCCCTTCACCACGGGACAGTCCCCGCCGAGACTGTCCCCAGACACCACCAGCAGGCTCCTTACGCTCGCCCCGACACGCACCTCAGAGACGCGGACCTCCGGGACCAGCTACAGCCCGGTTGCGCGCGGCGCGTACCGGGGCCGCCGCCTGGACGCCCGCCGCCCCGCGCTGCCCATCCGCCCGATTTTTCTGCCCGCCCCGGGCTGCGGCGGGAGGCGGCCAGACCCGCCGGCTGCTCTGGAGCTGTCGGCCTGCGCTCCTGCGGGCGGGCGGCCGGGCGGCCGAGGCAGGCGCGCGGCGCTGCTCCTCCTCCGCCGCCGCCGTCCTCCTCAGGCTCCGCCAGCTCCTCCCGGGCTGTGGGTCTGCAGCGCCGGCTCCCGACGCCGCCGCCCGCCCGCCCCGAGGCACCGCCTCCCGCCCGCGCCGCGGCCTCCCATTGGCCACCGCCTGCAGGCCCCCTCGGCCCCGCCCCGCGATTGGGCGCGGACGCCGTCCCTCCCGCCGGCCCGTGGGCTCTGGGTACACCCGGTGCGCAATTCCCAACCCGCGGTGCGCGGGAGCGGCGCGTCTCGGAGGGGCTTGGACCCCTTCCTAGGGAGGGGGCTGCGGCCTCAAAAGGAGTGCAGGCTACCTGGACCCGATCCTGGGGAAAGCCGTCGCCGTCCTTCTCCGGACTTGTTCGTTTTCTGGCAGGGGTAAGTGAACCCCTGAAGCTGGCTCCGAGCCTCCCGCTGCGCAGTCACGACCCTACCCGGCCCCACTCTGTGGAGTTGGGAGAATCGCGCTCGCCCGGCGCTCGCGTCCCTGCGCCGCCAATTTCTGAGTGTCGCCAGCCAATGAGACATAAGTAGCGGTGGACGCTGCGCGGGCACCTGCCCCGGACGCCGCAGAGTAGCTGCGGCCCGCGACTGTCTGAACCACTACATCGCCGTCACCGCGTTTACAAGAAGATGGTAGAGGGGCAGCCCTTACTGTGTGCCAACCCCCCGGGGGACGCCCCCAACCGCCCAGGCGATGCCCTCCTATGTGCTGGCCGGCAGTCGCCCCGGGACCGCCCAGACGATGCCCCTGCCCCCCGGTGGCTGGGGTGAGAGGTTGCACAGAGAAAGGAATAAATAAATAAGAACGTTCGAACGAGGTTAGGTGGGTGCCGCGCAGGAAATCTATGGAGATCAGACCTTTAGGACTCAATAGGGAGGCTGAGAGGAGCACGCAGTCCAGGAGCCTCCGGCCCGCCCACCCTGTCCTTCAGGCAGCCCTCCACCCCACAGAGGAATTCTCTTGGATCTTCATGCAGACAAGGAAGCAATGGACGTTTTATCCCCATCTTCTCCACGTCGTAGAAGATGTTGATCGCTCAGAAAAATAGCATTACTTGAAACTATTCACGTAAATTGCTAGAACCTTGAATTGGTTGCTGAGTTTAAAGGATCTCAGGAGACTCTTTTAATCCAGACTGGAGTTGACTCTGCCGAAATGGTACAGGGAGGGTCACAGCCTACAAGCAGGAATGGACTGGAGTAGGTCACCTCTAACTTACCTTCCAGGGCTTCCTGAGCCGACTTCAAGGTGCCCACTATGCTTCCTGAGACTGAACTCAAGGCTTCCAGCTCCTCCCTTTCTAGAAGCTGACTTCTTCCTGAAGAGATAATGTCTATACTTCCCTATCACAAACACACCCTAGAACAGAACCCTGTGAAACCTTCGAGGCAGTCCCTCCCATGCTCTATTTCTCCGTGATCTAAAGCATGTACACATTGTAAATCTTTTTTTCTCTTTTTTAAAATATGGCTGTAATACTTGGGAATGAGTATAATAAAACATTTCAGAGAGTAATTACTATGACATGACAAAATTCCTGCATTCTCAGGGTTTGGAAGGGCTTCCTAACTGCCCTCATTCTCAGCATTTACAAAATTATCATTTATTCATTCAGCAGTTATGGAGATCCTGTGATGTTCCAGAGGTGCTGCGACCAAGTCAGGGTTGGGTAGTATAAGAACACATGGGACATGGGCTCTGCTCCCCAGGACCTCATCATCTCACACATTGTAGATGCTCTACTGCAGGTCTGAACAAAATCCCACAGGGGCATCCATGGAAGGACATTTCTTGGGGAGCCTGGAGAGGATGCACTTCTCTTCACAGCACATTATCACAGTACTCTTCCCACTTTGCAAATTTGCACATGTCATTGCCTTTCCCACTATTCTGTAAGAACCATGAGGAAAAGAACCTCATCTCCCCCAGGGTTTGGACCCTTAAGGCAATGACTACCTGAGCCAATGGGTTGTCCCTGAGGTGGCCCTTGCTGCTGAAGCTGCAATTGTCCATCATCTGAGAGACACCTTTGGTGTGTTCTTTAATGTTTAGTACATAAAGATCTTAAGAGGAAGTCCAGCCAGACACTCTGAATGACCATGTTAGCCACACTTCTCCCACCTCACCATCCCTCTTCTTGGGGTTTGCAAACTAAAATTGAAATATGCCAAGTCCTTTGGTCATTATCAAAGTTGGCAGCATTTTAAAAAAATCCTTGTAATTGACAGTGCAGAGTAAACAGTTGTGTCCATTTATGAAAGTCCTGTGAGATTTCTGACTGTCTCAGAGCCCAGGGTACATGCAGACCACCCTCCCTCATCAGAATGTGCCTGTCCTCAGCTAACTTACTGAGCTCCTTTGAGGTACCTGGTTGATGTTGGCCGGTGGTAGGATGGCCCAGGGCAGGATCCACAGGGTGTCCACCTTGTGTCGTGATTTTGGATCTTCCTCACCCAATAAAATGTTCAGGAAATACTAGATTTAATGCTGTGTCCTTCCTTGCTTGCCTTTTTAAGGAAAGATGAATTGAGGGTGAAGACTAGAATTACAGCACCTGTTAAGATACCAGTTTATCATTTTGGCCTTAGGATACCTTACTGGAAAATATTCTTTTTCTATTAAGGCTATAAATTTTGCTAAAGTTTTAAAGAAAAAAAATATCAGCTGTGAAGTGTAAAATTGGTAATTGACTGAAGGCTAGAATGAACTATCATGTTTATCTTCTCACTTTCACCTTCCCTGAGACCAAGTCTTCTTAAGAAGCCTCGCTTTCCCTTTTTTCTTCTGTGAATTTCAGCATGCTCTAGGCAACGGTGTCCAACCTTTTGGCTTCCCTGGCCCATGTTGGAAGAACTGTCTTGGGCCTCACATAAAATACACTAATGATAGCTGATGAGCTGAAAAAAAAGTCTCAAAAAAAAATCTCAATTTTTTTTTTGTTAAATTTATTGGGGTGACATTGATTACTAAAAATTACATAGATTCCAGGTGTACGATTCTACAATATATCATCTGTGTGTTGTATTATGTATTCATCACCCAGAGTCAATTCTCTTTCCCTCACCATGGCGCCCACTCCCTCCTCTCCCTCCCTCCTCCCCCCTTACCCTCGGGTAACTACTTAACTATTGACCGTGTCCATGAGTTTTATATTCCACATATGAACCGAATTAAGAATTTGTGTTGGGCCACATTCAAAGCCATCCTGGGCCACAGGTTAGACATGCCTGCTCTAGGAGTTCCTAAAGAAACAAACTCAAGGGATTAATTCTCTTTACAACTGTGAACCAGCACATTGACTCCTGAAAAAATTCCAACGTCAGTCTTACCTATTTTTCTCTAAAAGGTCTAAAGAGACACAGAGTTCAAAGACATACCAACTGTCTACTCTGTTCCAAGGTTTTGAGCTTGTTGGCTGACCTAGGTAGGCTGTTGTGTCGATTTACCTCTGAATTTAGCAAAACAAGTTTTATTTCCTTGACACACTACAGCACGGGTCTACTTACAAATGATATGCCTGCACTGTAATGAACCTGGTAACTGGGAAAGGGGTTAGAGTTCCACTGTTGTTTCCTCCTTCCCTTTTCTATTTTCAGTCCTCTTTATTAAAGAATTTCTTTTAGGTCAAATAAATATGCATAATTTGCAACAAATATATATTGATTGCTTACTACATTCAGGCCATTATGGTAAACTTGAAGCACCCAGAGGGTTGTACACCAGAGTCTGCCTTTCATAAGGAGCGGAACTTGGGTGCTCAGGCCCACTGATAAGTGGCACCCACAGGGAGAACAGGAGGATTTGCTTGCTGTCAGCAGGCAGAGCTGGGAGACTTCACCTCAGATACCAAACCTGCCCAGCAAGGAAGAGGAAAGACGGCACTGCTGGCAAGAGGAAGCACAATGGGCAAAGACACAGGACCCAGTGTGTGAGCTGTGTATGGGAGACAGCTGTGCTCTGTGGCCAAGCACAGGCTTATTCGCATACATCGCAGACACCTGGTGCTGTGTCCCTGCGAGGTCCAGTCCTCCTCTCACCGGGGAGGTCCTCCCAGCAGATGAGCACAGGGTACAACTTCACCTTTCCTGCAAAATGGAAACCTCTCACAACAGAAGCCAGTGATGTAAAGCAAGAAGTGCCAAGTTCTGCTGTAATTAAAAAAAAAAAAACAACAAAACGGTTTAATACAGCTGAGAAACCTGGGTTTCCAGCCCTGGTACACCAGTAGTCCTGATAAAAATAAAAACATGTTTCCCTTCAAATGGAAGCTAATAAAATAAGTTCAGAGTTATTAAATAATGTGCTAAATATCACATACTATCCTTAGGAGCCTAAGAAGAAGCCCCTCTAATAAAAAATAATTTTGCAATTATATTTGGAGGACTATTAAGTGCTCCATTCTGCTGTGGGGATGCAGAAGGTTATTACATATGAATAATGAGACCCTCCTCAAGGAAGTACAATACGGCTGAGCTGGGATTATTACCTAGGAAACAATTCCGAGAACAGTGCAAAGGCAATACGTTAAAAATTTAGTGTTATACAGACAGGTGCGAGGAGATCTGGGAAGGCGGAATTGGTGGAGTGATCAAAGGTCATTGACAAATGCCCTCCAGAAGGGAAAGGTTTCTTGTTTTCCTTATCGCACTTTTCACGAACAAGAAATCCTATATGGTGGTCTTCTCTGTAATGTGCCCAATCCAGTGTGTCTCCAGGAATCTTCCAAAGCAGATAGGTTATTTCTCATCTGATGATTCAAGCTCTTGGCCATAGGTATTTATTTACATGTTCTACCCCTTCTCCAGTTCAGACCCACAGTTAATGACTTGTGTAAACTTTATCACTATTAAAGCTGTCTTCTGCCCTCTTGCTTCATCTCACATCAAAAAACCAAAACAAACGAAAGCAGCCCTAAATTGTATGTAATTTAAAAACATCTTCCACCTCCACCTTGCTTTGGTAAACCAAACAGTAGATTCTTAAGGAGCCCACACACTTTGATGTCAGACAACCTGGCTCTGAATCTGGTTTGGAATCTTCTTTGATACGTGAATATAGACAATTCCATCGCCAAGTCCCATTTTCCTCCTTGGAAAAATGGGGGTTTCCTACCTGAGAGAGTGCTGTAGTGATGAGCCCGCAGGATTGGGGTCTGAAGTGCTCAGCACAGTGGCCGGCACACAGTGGGCCACCAGTGTGTACCATCACCCCTTAGCCATTGAAGTAGGGACTGGGGTTTAATTCCAGCCCTTCACACAGCACTTGGCACAGGATAGTGTTAGAAAAATATCTCGTGAATTTATAAAGGAGTGAGTTGGGTGGATTACGCTGAGAAATAAAGTCCTGTATTGTTTTTCTGTTTTCAGCCAGAGAACATTTTTATCTAAGTCCTCTAAGTTTTTATTCCTACTTGGGATATACAGGATTCTTTAACCAGTGTTTTTGGTTCTATTTTTAAGGGATGACAAAGTAATAATAACATGTAAGTAGAATTAATCTATGAGCAGCTGCTACTCTGAACCGCTAGGTGGCGTCTATCAATAATAACACTGTAAAGCACCACACATACTCAGCTAGGTAATAATTCTAAAGAAATTAATGCAGAGGAGGCACTTGTATATATGTGTCCACACAGATGTACATAGATAGTTCCCTTTTACATGTTGTTATATTTTCATGTTGGTTATGAATCTAGAGCTGCCCAACCCCTTATAGTTAGGCAAACTTTGCTTTCCTAATTTTAAGCCTCCTGTGACAACATTTTTAGTTAATTGAGCTCTAAGCAGCCTCAGTATGCAAGACATTTCACAGTACAGTGACTACTCTTCAAGTCTTCCTGCGAAGTTGATGTAAAAAAGTCAGAAAAAGTTAAAAGCAGTCAGGTAAAAATTAAAAGTCAGACAAAGCCTCCTGCTTGCATTAATCATTCATTCATTCAACAAGGGTGAGGCACCTAGAGATTGCCAGTGTGCATGAGGCACTGAGATCGTAGTGACAAATAAGACTTTTGAGGATGTGCTTGGTATCCCATAAAGAAAAATGACCAAAATATTCAGATACAGATGTTTATAATGTGACATTTAAATCCTATAAGGGGACTGGTGTTTCTTAGAAATTGTTAGGAATTATAAAGGATAAGTAGACATCAATTCAAAATGTCGATCAAGCCTAGGTAGTTTGTGCTTTCTGGGTGCCAAGTGAATTAACGGTTCTTCATTGTGATATTTGGCTGTCTGTGGCACCTTGGCCAAGAGTAGCTGCATTTGAGCATTCTTAGGGAGAGACCTAGGTGAAGAGAGAATAGAGGGAGAGAGATGGAACAGAAGTAGGAGCGGCGAATGAGGAGACAATCAGAGAGAAATATGGGAGCAGTGGCCAAGAATAAGCCGTGGAAGTTCTTCCTATAAAATCTGAATATTCCATCTTTGATATGGAGAGAGTAAGCCCATATTTTAAGATGGAAAGAGTGAGTAAGGTGAGAGGAGCTTAAAACAAAATCGTAACAGCTCAGGCCTCGTAACTCCAGTGTTCCCGGAAATTGTAAAATCAGGTGTGGAAGCTGCACAACTGATCTTTGACTGCTATGGAATTTTACTTCCTTATTCCCAGAAATGCAGAGAAGTGCCTGAGCCGAGACCCTGCAGCAGGCACCATTGTCACCCACCTACAAAAAAATCCTCCATCGGTATGTCATATTATTGCCTACATTTCAATGTATCTAAAATCAAATCTGTCGATCTTCCCTGCGGGCTGGCTTTTCCTGCTGACCTTGACATTTGCAACAACAGTGCTGTAGCCTTGCTAAATACTGGACACCTTTCCCCTTTCTCTGCCTGCCATGATGCAACGTGGAAACAACCACTCTGGTTTCCCCTAAAGGTCTCTCCCACCAGACTCCTATCCCTGTCGAGTGCCACATCCCTCTTGGGTGTTTTTCTCCTTGAGTGTGTACGGCTCTCCTAAATGAGCTCCTGTCTTCTGCTCTTTAACTTCCAAACCACCAGACACACCCTCCTTTAACCCATTCCCTTTAGAAAAAAAAGAAATGCAGCTCACTGCCACATTCATTTAATTTTATATAAACATGCTCTTTGAGCCTGAAGCAAATCTGACTGGTTTCAAAGTGAAAATAACATATAAAGACTGTTCTTGGAGTTATTTCTAAACAGAACTTGTCTCTAATCCTAATAGAACAGAATTGTATGCAATGATCAGTATTTAATCACTTTGTTCATGTGTAGGAATGCAACGTTTTCTAGGATTTGACATTTTCAGCGATAGAGAATTACTATATTTTTGTAAATGGAAATACCACTTACTAAAAGTAGAATGCTATAAATAGAATGACATTTGTTTCCAAAGACTATCAATATACTAGAATAGCATGCAAATAATAATAAAAGTGAGAATTTCATGGCAAACTCTGGGGGTAAGGTTAAGACCATAATCTGCGGGTTATCTCAGGGCAAATGGGAAATGGGTTAAACATATGGACTTCCAGCTCAAAATCTTTCCTGAGTTTCCTGGTGCCTACTGTCTAGTGTCCAAATTCCCTTACTAATGTTCAGGCCAACCAAGCTTTCCGACCTGCAGCCCATGGGCCACATGTGACCAGGACGGCTTTGAATGCAGCCCAACACAAATTTGTAAACTTTCTTAAAAACATTACAAAAATTATTCATGGGCCTCTTCTTTTTGGCTCATCAGCTATCATTAGCATCAGTGTATTTTACGTGTGGCCCCAGACAACTCTTCTTCTTCCAGTGTGGCCCAGGGAAGCCAAAAGTTTGGATACCCCTGAGTTAGACCTTCCACACATCAGGCTCCACGAGCTTCCTGGATCTCTCAGTAATATTTGCCATTGAAGACCACTTTCTCCTTCTTGGAACGCCCACTGCCCTTTGCCTCAGCTGCTACCTTCTCCGCCCACTGCTCACTTCCGGAAGCTCCTATTTTTCTCCTCTACTTTCTTCATTCACCCTGGATGCACCTCAGCATTCCTTCCTACTCTTCCCTGCACCCTAACACACCTCGTGCTTCCGGTGTTTACAATGGCTGTCTTCTCACTGCTCACCTTGCACCTATATGGGCAGCCTGGAATATATCTCTCCAGGCAGCATCTTGACTTGGCTACCTCAGCTCAAACTCTGCATACCTCAAACACCATATATCCAGAAACTTAACCATCATTGCCTTCCCAAACTCCTTTTCCTGTGATCCCTATTTCAGTAATGGCATCACCACCCATTTATCACCATCCCGTGTCAGAAACACAGGACTTCTCCATGATGCCTGCTTCTCTCTCCTGCTCTACCTTCTGAATGTCTCTTGCTCATGTCTGCTTCTCCTCATCCTTCTTGAGCCATCATATCTTGCCAGGACAATAGCAACAGCCTCCTCAATGGTCTTCCAGTCTCCCGTCCAGCTTTTCTCAAATCCATCTCCCCCATGGCAGCCCTTGCTTCCATGCCTTCACAGGC
The DNA here is from genome assembly GCA_004026885.1 of Lyroderma lyra. Lineage (NCBI taxonomy): Eukaryota > Metazoa > Chordata > Mammalia > Chiroptera > Megadermatidae > Lyroderma > Lyroderma lyra. The sequence continues at coordinate 56,563 of PVJL010002939.1, forward strand.
ATCCAGCCCATGGCCCCTAGGATCAAACCTGAAGTCCTTGATCTGGCCCCAGTGCCCTCTCCAGCCTCCTGCCTTGCTCTCTGTCCTCTGGCCGGTTGGTATCCCAGCACCTTTAAGTTCACTCTACTCCTCACACTTCACACCTGAGTCTCCAGGCTTTTCTGTCTGCCCACAACCCCACTCCCCTCTCCCCACCTTCGTCGACCTGACTCCTATCCATCCTTAGGTCTCAAAGGCCTCCCTCAGGACATCTTCCTTGATCCCTGTTCTGGGTTTGGTTATCCTCGTGTCTCCCCTGGACATGCCAAACCGGCCCATCATCAACCTCGTCCTGCTTTTGTGAGTGTGCGCATGTGCACGTGTCCCCTGTGTTTCCCACTACAACAGAAACCGAAGGCAGGAAGTGCATAGCAGTCTCCATTGCCCTCCTTCACAGCTCGATCTCATCTGAATTCCTGACAGCTTTTGCCAAAGACCCCAACCTTAGCCCCAGACAGGCGTCTGCTGGTGCATCTGGAGAATGGGGAGCTGGGTTCAGTGACAGTCTATTGCCCCTAAAAGGGGTCAGACTTGCCTACAGGGAAGCAGTTTATCCCAGCAAAAAGGACACATTTAGCCACTATGGAACCTCAGACTTGGAGGGGAGGCTTGATTCTCAGGACCAAATCATGGCTACCGCTCACATTACCTTGGGACCTGCCTCCATATACCCATAGCTGTATGACAGGGAGAAAAGGGCTGTACTTCAAAATGATCAGTTGAAATCCAGCATAGCACAAGGACACAAGCAAGTCATGTTTGTTTTCATCTGTTGCAATGTGACCCAACACAGTGAGATTGTCCCCAGACTCAACCCAGACCTCCACATGCCACTGGCACATCTATGGCAGTAAAGCCTCAGCAGGGCCTGGCAGGGGCCTGGGGCAGGGAAGAAGAAGACCAGAGAGGCTTACGGAGGTGGTGCTGTCTGGCAGGTGTGGCTCACCCAAGCCAGCAGAGGAAGCTGCTGCTCCTGCCAGCTGCAGTGGCCCAGGCACTGTGACACACAGGGCAGAAGCCACAGAGCTACCGGCAGCATCGCTCGGAAACCTGAGTCAGACAGTGACCTTGTAGAGAGGGAGTATTCTGTGCTAGCAGGAGGGCTGAGACCCCAAGAACGACCACTAATCACTCTGAGCACGGCCCCCTGTACCCGAGGCCAGTCTGGGGAATCTGTGGCCACGTGTGCTGCTGAGGTTTACAGCTATTACCTCAAACTCTCCATCGTTACTGTAATAGGTACAATCTATGTCTTGTCTCTTTAACCACATTTGATAGGAGCTGGAGATAAATCTGTCAGAGCAACTTGGCCACTGTACAGGAGCTTTGAGGAATGCTTTCTGTGTTTGGGACGTTTTTCTTTTTTGAGAGGGAGGGTGTACTACTAAGTCTTTGCACCTCTGAGGGTGTAAAACCTGGAAAATGCAAATGGGCTATTTGTCTCTTAAGGACGTAGGGCCAGAACCCCAATTTCTCCATGGTCTTGTTATGTTTTAAACATGGTCATTTCTCCATTACACTTACTCTCTCTTTCATCTACTGAGCTATTTCCCATAGGAAATTAGAGAGGAAGGGGGAGTGTTGAAGGTGTATGTGGGCAAGTCATTATGGTAGAGTGATCCCTCCACCTCTGGCCTAATAACAAGAAGCAATCGCTTTAGGGTCACCTACAATGTTCATTATCCACACCTCTTCTCCATGCAAAAGCACATGTCACCAATAATGCAGCGTGATTGTTTCCTCCTCAAAGACAAGTTATATAAAATAAAACACAAAGTAACATAGTGTCAGACATGATTTTTTATGTCGAGACTGTTTCCGATTGCCTAGCAATTACCCCCTGAGGACCAGCTCTGGTAGCCTTTGTTCTCCAGGAAGGGGACAGAAGTGACACCTGAAGCTTTGCAGCACCAGCCCAGGCATCATATGACATCCGATGGCCAAGATATTCGCGCAAGTGTCCAAAATATTTAATCTGGTCATTTATCACCATACCCACCATTGACTATTAACTCAGTATACTCCCTGAGTAAAACTTAACCCCAAAGAAAAAAGTTGTAATTATGTGTATGCCTGTCTATGGATTTATGTACAAATTCGTGGTTCCCCTCAAACAGGGGGCTCCCACTGGCTCCAAGAATACACCGCATGACACTCCATGGGCTCTTGCTCTCATGCTCTCAGGCTCTCAGTGGTTTAGCAGCAGGAAACCACTAGCGAGGACCTATGCAGACAGAACCGTCAACGTACGATCATTATCTTTAGGGTTCCCAGTTGGAAACTTGACTGGTTTCATGTGGAACGATAAAATCAAATTTGGTGGCACCTGACTCCCAAGTCGTGGCTATAAAGAGGGGAGGTCGCTGTGTAGCGGGGGGTCACTGTGTAGTGAGGGGTTCACTGTTTAGTGAGGGTCACTGTGTGGTGGGGGGAGGTCGCTGTATAGTGGGGGGATTGCTGTGCAGTGAGGGGTTGCTGTGCAGTGGGGGAGGTCACTGTGTGGTAAGGGGAGGTCACTCTGTGGTGGGGGGAGGTCTCTGTGTGGTGGGGAAGGTCATTGTGTAGTGGGGGAGGTCGCTGTGTTCTGGGGTGCAGCGAAGTGATTGTGTAGTGGAGGGTTGCTGTGTAGTTGCGGGGAGGTCTCTGTGTGGTGGGGGGAAGACACCAAAGTAGATGTGCTGCTATAACAACTGCAAACATAGGGTTCACGTGCTAGACTCATTTGTTGCAGACATTGCTCTCTTTCCGGTAAGGTACTATCAGTAATCTTGTTTCTTACATGCTGTTTGGAGATCAGAGACTCTCTCTCTCTGGCAATGTCACTTACCAAACATGTACATACTTGGACTTATACTATGTGCTGGGGACCCTCCTGGGGGCGAGGGGTGCCAGGCCATGCATAGGTCCATCGCACCGGTGAAGCTGGTACACAGCTACTTTGGGGCTTTAAAATCCCAAAAGAATACAGGGTGTGTGACAAGGATGTAAAACAACCTGGGATAAATGCCTACTCATTCCTTTTCCCCCTTCGTATCCACCCACCCATTCATCTAGCAGATATTCTTGGTGGATGGCAACCATTGTGGTTGCAAAGATAAATTAGAACTCAGTCATTGGTGGGAGAGACAACTAGATGAACAATGCTAAAAACAAACAAACAAAACAAAACAAAAACAAGGATTGTTTCCAGGACTCGAATCCACTTCAGGAGTCCAGCAGGGACGTGATGCTGAAGTCAGGTCAGAGGCCAGCCCCACAGAGGGCCAGCCCCACAGAGGGCCAGCCGTTAACCGGGGAGGAGCCTGGGCCGCGTTAAGGTGCCTTTCCCAGTTCCTTCCGCGCTGTCCCTCCTCTCTGATTCTCACCAATCACTCCCTAGCTCTGATGAAGGCAATATTTCCCTGTATTTTAACTTTTCCACTGGCCTCAGCTCAAGGTTATAATATATCAAGGTTGTCTTTAAAGCAAATCCAATGAAATATTTTCCAGTTTAGAGAGAATGCAAAAAGAATTCTTTTACTTTTTAAGATGAAATGTCCTGAACCTAAATTGCCATTTACTACCTAAAGATTTTAAGCTGGCCTTTTTATCTGAAATTGCTTCACTGAGATTACAGTACTTTCTTTGTTTTATTATTTCATCCATTTTTATGTCCTGATGGCAAAGATGAGCAAGGAAAATCAAATGTTATTGACCGATATGAGGAACGTAAACGTTATAGTCCCTGAGTACAACAGAACTCATCTACGTGGCATGGGCACTACTTGCCACCCTCCTTAAAGCAGGCTGCCCAGACCTCCCATTTTAGATGGGACACAAAACAATGGCACTGCCCCATCTCAAACAGTATGTGTGGTCAGCCTAGTCTCACTGGGCTAAATTCGAGGTGTCCGCAGGCTGACCAGACGTACCGTTTGAAAGAGACAGTACCATTGTTTTCTGTCCTGTTTAAAACGGGACATCTGGTCAGCCCACATTAAATTCTTAAACCCTATATGATCCATTCAGTATTTTCAATTTGAATAAGCATTTTTTTAATTTAAAAAAATACAACCTTAGCATAACCACTTGTTCTTGAAATTTTCAGTCAGCATTTGCACTGACAAAGTTATCGAACTTTATACGGTAATTCTCTTTTAGCTTGAGAGAAGATCGATGTTATTACTACTATTGTCTGCAGCTTCTATTGTTGTGTACATACAGAATTTTAATGTGTACTTCCACCCTCCTTCACGACATAAAACTTGGCTAACTAAGCCTTTTTGGCTCTTTCCAAAGGAAATAAGACATTATATCAAAACATAATGCTCTGTTACTTTCTGTAGCTGCCGTGAGAAAAGTTTATCCCATTTATAAGTAGGAAAATGTGAGTAGATAAAGCTAATTTGAAAAACAAAACAAAGCACATAGAGGAAAGAGACTGCAGATCTGGCTTCTAGCTTGGGAATAGTTGGGACACCACTGAGAACATGAAAATATTATTCATCTTTGTTGCAACTCAGTGATTCACCTGTGACCATTTTCACTCCCACGATTATTGCTCTTCATGATAGAATGTTCATCATTCAGGTAAGACAGGTCTTACCACCAAAAAGTTGACAATTGACACTGTCCTATATGAAGCCCCGAGTTTGCCTTTAAAGGAAGAGAAAGCCATCAAGTCAATCTTAACACGTAACCGCAATACCGCCAGGCAATGCAATTTCTTCTGCCATTGAATGGGGAGTCAGGCAGTTCAGGGGTTAGCCTGTCTCTGCCTCACACCCGCTGTGGGAGTTAGGGACCTCACTCCATCACCAAGCACCTCAATTTGTCTCCCAGCCATGGAGAGGGAATTAATAACCTCTCAGGGCCTCCTGGCTCTTACCTTGTGGGAGCCTGTAATGATGGAAGGGGTGACACTATTAGCAGCTGCCATGATAGTCTGAGAGGTTTCTGCTCACTTCCAGAAGCGGGTGTATGGCTGATTCTTCAACACAATGCCACTTTCCAAATATAATTTGCTGGGCCTCTACATTTGTTCTCATAAAAGCATGTCGAAGGCAGGATGTTTCTCCTAAAAACCAGTGATTCAAAACAGTTGAGTTTGCTTCTTTGAAACTTGCAGTTTTTGACCAATTAAGTCTGTTATAGCTAGAGTATGTAATCATTTTTATTTCATTTTTAAAGATTGGTTGAGTGGAGTGGAAACTATATTTGAGCAGTGGAGTTTCAGATCACAGAATCTGAAAGTCTGAAAGAAAACTACAAAGGTTCCCCGTTCTCTTCCACTACAATTTACGACTGACAATAACCTTTGTTGTCAGTGGTATTTTGTCACTGAGTTTTTTTTAAGGTCTTTAAAACATTATTTTCCTTTAAAACATTCGGTGGGGTGGCCATGTGTCTTTTCATTATTTCTTTATTGGTATTCCTCTGTGTCAGTCTCCCATTGCTTGTCCTGTGCAAGAATACCCCTTTTGGGGTGGTGGTTTCTTAACAGTCACAGCTCCTCACCACCTTGTCCATCACGACAATTGCCTGGTCGAAATTGTCTTCTGTAGTCACTTGCACATTTCTCCATGCAATAGTTCTCACGCTCACTCATTCTCCCATTAGTGGCCAAGCCCTCCCTGAAGGGGAGAGACAACGATGAGGAACCTGGCCTGGTTTATGACAAGTAAGAGAAGTTGCATGGGCCTGCTTCTCTGAGCAGAGGCCCATGAGTTCGGTCACCCAAGGAAATCGACCAGCTATGTGAGTTTATTCTCCACAACGAAGGTGTATGCTGATGTGTATGCTGTTATGTGCTTTGTTTTAAAGACCAACTCAAATGAGGTTGAAATTGGAAGCTTTGGTGATAAGAGGAAAATAAAAAGACCAAAGCTTTAGGCAAGTGGCAATAAAATATTTATTCTAGATTTGTTTTTCTAATTAAAGTGCTGTTTTTATTAAGTTAAAGGGGTACTTTTAGGCCTTTGAGGGTTTTGATATCCAATGTGTTTGAATTAGGAGGTAGACAGAGGTTCATGGGAAATGAAGCTTAAATAAATGTGAGTTCTCCCTTTAATAAAATATCACAAAACTACAAATACAAAATGAGTGTCTCCCTTGTTTCTCAGTCACCATCTATCTACCTCTGGGACAGGACACTGCAGTTCTCACTGCTCCTGGGATACAAACCCCAGCCCAGCACCTTCAAACCTCTCACTTCTATGGAAAGAGAAAAAACCCTAATGGACACAAAAGAAGCATTTTACCAAATTGGTGAGCTGTAACTTTGTCAGTCAGGATTAATCTACAACAACAAAAATGACTCAAGGTAGGACATTATACAAGTGACAAGGGACCTGCAAACCCAAACAGGAGGCAGCATAGCCGTTAGCAAGCACTAACGGCCTTCTGCCTCTGGAGGGACAGTGGGTGGTCACCGGAGCCCAGGCCCATCTGCAGACAACAGAGGAAGGAGCTGGAAGCCACGTGCATCCCTTATCTATGGTTTCACAGCAAATCACCCCAAACACCGTGGCTTAAAACCACAGGTGTTACCTCACAGTTTCTGTGGGCAAGGAGTGCAGGCACAGCTCAGCGGGGTCACCTGGCTCAGGCCTTCAAGGCTGTAATCTAAGTGGTGGCCCGGGCTGCCATCATCTGCCACCCTACGGAAGTGACTGCTGGCAGGTCTTAGCTCCTCATGACTTCGGGCACATGGGCAGCTCCCAGCACAGCAGCTGGCTTTAGCAGAGCAGGCAGGTGAGAGGCCATGTGTGTGAACACGACAGAAATCACAGTCTTGTTTTCCCCTCATCGCAGCAGTGACAGTCCATCGTTCTTGCCAGGTTCTGTTCGTTGGAATACGCCCAGCTCACACCCATGGGGAAGGGATTACACCAGCAGCGTGGGTCCTTGGAGGCCATTGCAGAAGCGGACTGCCACACACGTAGACACAGAGACTGCCAGAGGAAGCAGACGCGGGAGAATTACCCTGGCTTCTCCCTGTCTCCTCTCTAATCTCCCATAGGGCCCCCAGCTGGCAGGGGAGTCTGGGAAGTGTAGTTCCATGCCCACAGCAGAGCAGGACAAGGGCATGGATGTCTTCTTTTTTACTTTCTGACATACCTGGACAAACAACACAAGGTGATTTTATCCAAAGACAGCTGTTACTAGTAATTGTGGTTCTTTCTGAAACTAAAGGATATTTTTGCTTTCTCGTGAGGTGGCCCTGTGATATGTTCCAAGGTTCCTAGTCACCAAAGAGCCCCCAGCACGCCTGTGCGCACGCACGCACGCACGCACACACATCCACTCCAATCCTTGCCCACACAGTGGCGTTTCCTTACTCAGTTGGGGGCAGACAAAACACAGTAGCCCTCTCTATCGTTATAGCCCAGAGAGGGTAGCTCTAACCGAATAGGGTTTAACTGTGACTTTCCCCCCACACCCGCCCAACTGCACTTGATCATAAGACAAACCTTTGGCTACCTGGTTAATGTCTCACAGAGAAGCCTAGTAACCGGTGAGTCCATTGAGATGCCACTTATTTGAAAACTTTGGCCTAGTTTTTGCAGTAAGTCAATACTCTGGTTTTAGTTTATTCCTCTTTTCTATCATGTAAGTGAGCACATGCACTCTCTCGAGTGTAGCAATACAAGTAACAGTAAGCAGACACCTGCTACCAGGCTGTTTTGCAAAGACGCTGCAGCAATATCATCACCCCACCCTCTCGAGGACCTTGCCGCACCCCTATTAGGAGATGAATAATGTTCGTGGGTCTGGGTGGGTATTTGTGACTGCCTTGACCGATCGAGCATGGTGGAAGTTGATACCATCATAAACGTGCCAGGCAATCGCACGAGTCCTCCTGCTGCGCTCACTCTTGGGATCCAGCTACCAAGCTGTAAGGATGCCCAGGCGGCTGCCGGGGACGGGGGCCTCAGGCACTAGAGCCCAGTGTTGCCCCGCCAACCGCCCAGACGAACCCGTGACATGAGAACCGGTGGGAGCGTATCCTTCCGTGCCTGACTGAGCTTTCCCAGCTGACGCCACTGGGAACGCAGACGAACCATCCCCACTGAGCCCTGTCCACATCACAAGTCTGCGAGAGGAATAAAGGGTTGTGTGGCTGTTCAGCCACTGTGCTTTGGGGTCGCTTGTTATACAACAGTAGAAAACCGAACCACACCCTGTGGGGAATTCCCCACAAGCTGGGGTAGAGGACAGGGGTTAGGAAATGCGTCTGGGGGGACATAGCCGAGGGCTCAGAGCTTAGGCTGCCCCTGGCCCTCAAGGCAGGAAATCCGGAAGCAGAGGTGTGGCCGGGGGCTCCACCAAGCCATTGCCTCTGCAGTTCCCTCATCCGGTGGCCCCAGTGTAACAGGACAGCTGTCCTGGCTCCAGGCACAATGTCTGTATACGAGGCAGGATGGAGAAGGAAGGGAAAGGGGCCTCTTTAAGCTTCTCCTCAAGCTCTCTGGGCCACTGGGTCCCCAGTGGGTGCCCTCATCCATCCTATCCTCAGTTGGGATGTTAGCAGTGACTTTTATATGGTTTGATATAGTTTTGTAATTTCCTAGGAAGATCATAGGGGCTACATGAGGGGTTTCCCCAGCACTATTGTCTGTCCTTCCATAAGTAAAGTGCCTCCAGCCGGAAGTGAGGCTGGAATAATGAGCATCTGTCTGCCTTTAGGCCACTGCAGCAGCTGCAGGTGACAAAGGAGAAGGGGTGGGTTTGGCTGTGGGGCACCCAAACAAAGTATTCACCTGGGACTTAGCAAGGCGGGTCTCAGCATGAGGGGAGGGGGCTCCGAGTGAACGGCAGTCCGTTAGGAAAACACACAGCTTGGGTTTCATTGTTCCCCATTTAATATTCTCAAAAACGGACAAAACTGGCCATCCAAATGACTAACTCGGGTATTCCCTCCAGTTTTTCACATAGCTCTTTGTACATATTACCCACATTTCTCTCAGCCACTCAGCCCTTCCCCGAATTCCAGTTTACCACCCATTCAAGCCAGGTCGGACGGCCGCCCACCACTCCCAGGCCAGGGCCCTGAGCTAAGGCTGCCTGCCTGCCTCTTGGCCAGGTCCCGTCCGCCGCTCCAGCAGTACTAGCCCTCGGTCACCATGTAGCCCTCCCCTTCCCTCCCCCAAGTCCTCTGTCTCCTCCCTCTGTGAGATGCTCTTCCCCACCCCCCACCCCCGTCCCGCCCCTTTCTGCCACCAGTGGGATTTAGGCCCCAACTAATCCTCTCCAGAACCAGTGCAATAAACTGCTGACTGGCTTTTTCACCTCCGCTCTCTTCTCCTTCTCATCTATCCTATCCTCAGTTGGGATATTAGGAATGACTTTTATATGCTTTGATATAGTTTTGTAATTTCCTAGGAAGATAATAGGGGCTACATGAGGGTTTTTTCCCAGCAATATTGTCTGCCCTTTCGTAAGTAAACACATCACTTACTCATCAAGGGGTCCTGGGCCAGAGCCTGTGAGTATAAGGGTGGGTGCAGCTTTAATACCCCAGAAATGTAGGGCTGCAGAGAGGCAGAGTGAATCTTACCAATGAAATACCCTCTCTACTGCCAAGAGCATGAGAAAGGAAATTCCACCTTAGCTGACACATCTAGATAGCAGTGTCTTTCATATGAAAAATGGAATGCCCAAGTGTGACTTTTTCTCTAAATCCTCTTCTGGTGTCTGGGGCAGGGGTGGGGTGGGGACAGTCTTGTGTGGATGTGACTTTCCCAGCTGAGTGTCTAATAACCCTTATGTCGACTTCAGTCTGTGCACACATGGAATCATTTCTACCCCTTCCCATCCAGACTTAGCCATTGAACAAACTGGTGCAACTCACTGTGATACACAATGGTGCTCAAGTCTGATCACAGTGACAGTCTTGTCACATCTCTGTTGGCAAATTTTAATGGCACCTCCTTCTCCGTCATCTTTGCTCTTGAGGCTCTCCTCTACGTGGGCTAAGGTCTGACCTTCCATGCCCTTCTCTCCCTGGCACCCAGCTGTCCTCTGGCGCTGTCTGCCCGTGTCCCTGACATCTCCCTTTGGCTCAGGCTGCTGTTTGTGTTTCACCCATGTTCCTCCCTTTTAACAAAATCCAGTTCAAAAAATGTGTAATGTCATTGAAGGGATATTCATTTATTTAAGTAATGTATAAGGACATAAATGACCATCTGGACAGTATGGATTTTATCATAGTGTCATATATAAATTTGGTGCTCAGTGAGTATCTGTTGAAGAAATGAATTGAAGGTCCTTCATCTATGAAATAGGCTCTAATTTAGAAGATGCTTGCAGTGATTACTTGGTTAATTAATTGTCCACTGCACTTTGTGATGATGCCACCTGCCACTCTGTCCTGTGTTACAGTGCACCGTCATGGTATTAACACAAACTACCTGTGGACCACACTTGGGTCATTCACGTGCTGTTAATTTCCCTACTACTACATATATCTACATACTTAGACTGTATCTCTTACACTTCCTCTAGTGCTTGTCTTTATACCACAACAGAAGGTAACTGTGAGGGGAAGTTGCAAAGAAGGTATTGGCCTGTATGGATGACCACAGTCTGCCCCTTGCACGCAGGGCCCCATGCAGCGGGCTTCTCCTAAAACAGTCTTGGCTCTGACCTACTCAATGACAGAAACAGACGCATTACAGTTACTAAACGATGCCCCCAAATTAAATCAGCTTGTTCCTGGTCGGTTTTCAGCTGTGTAGAGTGGAAGCTTAGGCTTATTTGTGGTTATGAGATATAAAAGATGCCAACATTCATTCTTTCCTGAAGTTTCTCTGCCTTACACAGCAGCTAGTGGAAGACTCCAATTTCTCTCTATCTCAAAGCACGACCCTCCATCTGAATATCTTTCAAAGTTCCTGAGGAATCCTCCATTTCTAAATTTACTTGCAAATCCCTGGGGTCCCCAAGCTCCACCCATCCTCAGGCCTGTGTTCTTACACTGCCTCACGCCAAGATTCCTGCACTGTCTTGGGTCCCATAGTTTAGGAAGGGTTTCCAAGTCCAGGGGAGGTAATTTTGGAACACAAAATCTACAGGGTCACCATGTGAAAATCACTTTGCAGACAGCTAATAACAAAACATCACCCGCTGCAGTCTCTAAAAAGGTGGCACTCCTTCCTTCACACAGGCTCCAGAGCACGTAAAACCAGAAGGCCGTGTATCATTTCTGACAACATCTGCTGATTGTAGGATCTTGGTTAACCTTTTTCTACCTCTGCTGCTGTCCCATGACCAAAGAATTGTGGTAGCTGCTGTCCTGAGAAGGTTTCGTGGAATCACTGAATCCTTCACATTTATGTGTGTTAAATATCAGCACTAATCAGCTATATAATGAAGTATGAGATTTCTACTTCATTCATGAACGTATTTCTTATTATCCCTTGGGGTTTTTTTTTTAACCTTTTTTCTTATAGCTCAGGTTAATATAATTATTATACTGTAACTCAGAAATTAAATAACAATGTCAGAACTACAACTAGTAGAAAATCGAATGTTAACTTTAGAGATTTTCCAATTTAAGAGTCAACATGGACATCTTTCATATCAGAAAACATCTACATATTTTGTGTTCCATTTTCCCCTACTCTGTTAATATCACCTCATTCCTAAATCTTTTCTTTTAAGTTAGGACCTAAGGCTCCCCAGCACTTCCTTTTCTTAGTGAGCTCAGTGCCTGCTGTATAAAGCCCAGGAAAAACTCAGTCACGGTTTGTTGAATGAAGAAAGGAGTGGATGAATGAAAACAAAAACAGAAACCAGGTTGTGCGTGTCTGTGTGTAATTTTTGTCATATGAATTCCGTCAGGTCACATGAAGCCTAATTTTTAAGTTCCATTTGATAGTAATTGGAGGCAATGGTAATCAGCTGCCAAAGCTGACATAGGTGATGTAGGAGTTAGTGCACAGAAGTGTTTTAAACTCAAAATTGGAAAGTGTAAGCACCCTCTTAAAATTAGAATGCTCCTTTATGCTCTTTGCACTCTCCATTTAATGAACTGAGACCCTGGGAAAGGACACAATTTTCCTGAGGCACACGGTTCGGCAAGTTCAAGGTCATGGAACCTAGGCTCCTGACCCGCCTGGCAGTCTTTAACCTATAAAGTGTCTCTCCTCTCCCAGCCCATCTGCTGGTTCTGGGCATGGCATCTGTATCCGATCCAGCTTCTCAGAGCGTGTCAACGCTGAGCCAATTGGAAGTGAGTACAAAGAGAGCAGAAAGCTCTTTTTTCTCCAGGCAGCTGGAGAGTTTCACTTGGAATTTATTTTTAGCATTTTGTGTGAGTTCAGGAGCCTCCACAGCCACAAAGGCACCGGAAAGAACCTGCTGGAGACACTCACAGGAACAAGCAAATAGCACCAGGGGGAGGCTGCTTTATCTCCATGGGGAACCGAGGACATGCTGGACATGTCCCTGTCACCGGAAAATCCAGCACCCAAGAAAAATACACTCAGAATCAGCAGGACTGGTACCCACTTAGACGGTGAATGACCGATGAGATCATCCATGTAAAAGTATCTTCCCTTCCTCCTTCCACCCCACCCCCACCGCCACACACACCCCAATACATGTAAATAAAGCTAAACAAGGGAACTCCGACTTCCAGATCTGATCGGGTGTAGTGTTTTATTAACTCCAGTCCTTCATGAAACTTCTAAACCACAAGCTGCAGGAGAGGAAATGCACCCTTCAGGACCTCAGGCTACCATTTGACGAACATTTTCAAGGTATTCCTCAGTCATTATCATCACAGCGAGGATGAAAGCGGAAGCTCCCTCCTCTTCCTCACAGAGCAGGTGGAAGAATGAGTGAGGGTGCAAGGCTGGGTGCAGGGTTGGTGGGGGACACCTACCCAGAGACGCCTCGTTGGCAACGAGACACCTGGCAGCACCTGCAGAAAGCCAGTGCTCAAACTGACTCCTACCCAGCTCTTTTCCCACGCCAGACTCCTCTGGCTACTTGTGGGGAGGAACCCGAGCCAATTCAGGGAATTCTCCAGTTCCTGAATTTCTCCGTCTAGTTCTAGAACCTTGGCAGGTTTACACAAGGTTACTGTTGGTATGTTTGGGGTGAGACTGTAGTTTTCTAACCTTCACACTTCAGACTCACTCCGTGACATTGCTTCTCCAACATTTGGTGTGATGCAGTTCTCTCCCTTATGCTTGTGGGGGACTATCTACACTGAATGAATCCTGTGTGCACAGACTAGGAGGCGGGTGACCCAATGAAGTGAGAGGGACCACAGCCCCAACTTGCTCCTTTAGCACTCCTTTGCCTGGGAGCTCCTTTATGATGACTTATGAAAAGCTTGAGTGCTTCTAATTAAATTATTTACATCCTTTCTAAAGGATGTAAATAAATGTATTACACTGAAATTATGCTTCAATGTTATCTTGAGATCTGATCGTGAGTGATAAAATTGTTCTTATGGATGTATCTTCTGTAATTTTCAAACACATTTCAATAAAAAACAAAGTTTCATGGTGATATCACTACACTGAGGCCACACAGTCCTTTCATTCAATCACACTCAAGAATGAGGACAGTGTTGTTCACAAAGAGGTATTTAATAAATAATAAATAGAGCAGGAAAAGAAAACCATCATTATGGTCACATGCCTGGAAAGACCTCTATTGATCTTTACTTCCCCACAAAACCACATAAATAGATAATGGTATTATTGAACCAGCTTCCTCTGAGCAAATGAACTATGGCATTTCTCAAGAGGTATCCATGTTACCATGGAACAATATCTAAAAATAAAATAAGAAGACAGTCTATTCATTGACTCCAAACTGAGCAAGATTGGAGAAAGATGTTCGATTTACTTCTACTTACTGTTCTGAACAAATTTTACGAAGCATCGCAGATTCTCAGCGTTGGAAGATATCCTAAAAAGATATATTCATTATTGGTTGTCTTTTTTTCCATAAACGCCCAGCCTCAACGTATCTTATCAGAATGAATCAATCACCCATTTAAGTTTCTAGGTAATTGTGTGCTTCCTAGAAGCCATGCCCAGACCCAGATGAGAGGCCGGTCGGGGAGGACACTTAGTGCAAAGAAGCTGCTGTGCCCTTGGGAGCAGGCACCCACTTTTGGGCATTCATCCTTGTGGACGGCCGATGTGTGAAATATCATCATTTATAGCAGCTCCATCCCAGGCACAAATGAGGGGCAGCAGGCAGCCAGTCTAGCAGCAAAATGCAAGCTTTCAGAAAAGGTTCTTTGTCAGTAGGAATAATCTGAGATATGGTTTTAAGAGAGCAGCCTGTTGTTAATTTAGAATATTCGCAGTATGAGTGTTAGAAAGAAAAGCCATGAACCAGAAATCCACTCCCCTACATATTGTGGGTCAGGAGATGGCCACCAGACCATCGCCCTATAATGTGAGGAGAATGCATGCCAACCTATGTTGCTCTCTCTGCAAAACACGAAAGCCTCTTTTTCAACTGAACTTGTCTCCAAAATAGATAACAGAAAACTTTGAATTTTACGTGAAGTGGTTGTGGAGACCATTTAAAAAAAAAAACTGTTTGACTATCTTCAGATCAATTCCAAGTGAACAAACAGGACGAGGTGATGTTTGTACAGCCACCTACGTGACTTGCAGGGCAACTGGTGCCAGACTTAGCATCTCTGTACCAGGCAGTGAGGCAGACCCTGGGTAGCTAAATTTAGACATGAAGAAAAATAAAGAAAAACAGCTGTGCAAATTGAGAAGGTGAAGACAGCCCTCGGGAAGACGCGAGCACTGTGTATCTCGTTCCTGAATGTCCTCCACGAGTAGAGAATATGAATGGTTCAGGAAAAGACTGCGCTAGAGAAGGAACAAACAAGCAGAAATAAACTCGAATATTCCCCAAAGTCTGCATTTCCCCAGCACATCCCCTAAACCAAGGGGCTACCCACTTGTTCGAGCTCCCTCCCTCCCTGACTTGGAGAGAGAAACCTATGGGAGCAATTGCTCTCTTGAAATACATCACAGTTTATTTCTTCTTTGGAAGGACTTATGAAAAGAGAAAGAGACACATTTTTTCCACATAATTGTGGGCAACATGACACAGTTGAAAATGCATGAGAACTGCAGCCAGTAAACTGGGTTCAAGAATGACTGTATTTTGTAGTGTATAACATGCACTTTTATGCCCAGATATTTAAGGGAAAAACAAGGAGGTGCATTATACATGGGTAGTACTAATTCCATATCTATATAAATGTTTTTAATTCTTTTATTAACGTAATTATTTGTTACATAAAATTTCTTGTATCATAAAATGTTAAAAATAAATGCTAAAATTCCTCCATATTACAAAAACAAGTACCCAAATATAAATAAATAAGAATTTAAATTAAAAAATTAAAACGTAAGTTTTTTTCCCCTGAAAATTTGGGCCAAAAACATGGGTGCGCATTATACACAGGAGCACATTATACACGAAAAATATGGTACATCTCTATTTTAATGGACTGAGTTAAACAGTTCAGAGAAGTATCTGCAACGGGTCACATTCCATGTATGTGACATCCAATTCCTTCTCCTCACAGCTGAACTCCCTATTTCTTTCTTCTCACCTCAGTAAAGATGGAAAAGTTACCATATAATGAATGGCCTTTGTTTTGATCAAGCCTGTAGTGTTGCTTTTAGCCACTTATTTTAAAGACAGAATCTTGCCAAAACTTAAAACTCTTTCTTCAAACCACTCCTATAAGTATGTACTGTGCTCCTTCCAATCTCTAGCTCATTTTCTCCCAGGCCCAGAATTCTGTAAGTGTGAATTCTATTCTTGTTCTGATGCAGTACTTCCGGCTCCCCTTCACCATGCTCTCAGCTTCCTTACACTCCCGACAGAGCTGCAGCCCCTTGTCTACTCCGTCTTCTCAATCTTTTCCTGCCAGTAATGCATGTAATTGTTTGGTCTTAGATTCATGCATTTTCTCTATCCTTGATGTGCTCTTTTATCTAAGTTGCTGGTTTACCAAGGATACATTAAATTCCTATGTTTCCATATTCCAAGGTCTCCATCCCACCTGACTTATTGTTAACTGCGAAGCTAACGATGGGTGCTTCATTCCACCACCCAGGGGTTATGCAGTGCTGGTCTACAACCAACACCTGGAACAACAGGTGCGTTGCAGTTTTAAGCTGGCACGGCTATTTGGAAACTATCCCTTTTGTACATGAATTTCTTATGTGTGATCAAATTCTAGCTATGTAACTTAGCTCCTGTAGACCCAGTATTTTAGTACAGTACACAGTCCAGAACACAAGTCTCAGTGAAGCTAAGACACCTGTGGATTTCCCTGCTTCTTCCTGGCTAATTTTTGTCAAAGAAGAGGACTTGATTGGCTTGACCAAGTTTTGTTTCAGAAAGATGTGTTGGCGATTGGCTGGGACTTTGGGCCTCTTTAAACTCCAAAGAGAGTTTTCTGGCCCATAAATCAAATAGTTCATTTTTTCTGAATGGAACTGATTCAGCACTGACTCTTGAGGACTTAGCATCTTTTGCTTTGAGTTGGAGCTTTGCTCACTTCAGAAAGAAAAGAGAGTGACCGAGGCAGAAGTAAGCGTGTCCTCAGAACCTGTGCCACGGAGCAAAGGGGTGGCAACTGCAGCCCCTTACGATGAGAGCAGGGGAAGTGGCTCCTCTTTCCACTTCCTCCACCAGCCGCAAACCACCACAATCTTGTTAACAGATGGAATCAACTTTGATTTATTAATTTGGTGGAAGCCACATGCTCTGAATGAAAAGAAAAATGGCTTTAGTTAACACTGGGGAGCATTTCGAATCAGCTGCTGGCTCTGTAAGTCAGCTTTCCTCGGTGGTAACTAATGTATTCTATAGGGTTCCAAATCGACTTCACAGTAATGATAGAGGAGGTACCAGAACCCCTTACATGGAGGGAACTACTACCTCAGATGAGATTTCCCCATCAGGTCCAAGTTCTTGACCTCACATTTGAAATGCAGAAGAACAATTGGAACTTCCACCTGAAGTTCATGGTCACCATCTGGGTTAGACCCATAAAGAACTGAGACTGGGAAAGGGAGGAGCAGAAAAGTCCTGCCTAACCAAGTTTTAGCTACT
Source organism: Lyroderma lyra (assembly GCA_004026885.1). Classification (NCBI taxonomy): domain Eukaryota; kingdom Metazoa; phylum Chordata; class Mammalia; order Chiroptera; family Megadermatidae; genus Lyroderma; species Lyroderma lyra. The sequence goes on from PVJL010002939.1 coordinate 73,708, forward strand.
CTTTCATAGCTTTCATTTTTTTCTCACCCTCAAAAAGGCTTCTTGCAACCCACACAAACATCATCAGCATATCCACAGAGACACTTCCCCCACTTCCAATTTATTTGCTTCAGGCCAATTGCCTCTTTTTCAAAATGAACACAAAAACCGTATTTCCCCCACATATTCAAGACTCATTCTAACCAGAAGAGCATCCAGTAGCATGTTGACCAGAGCTTACTGAAATGGACCAGGGTTTTATGTTTAATACACCGCATTGCATGTCTGAAGCAACTCTCAGTAAAGAAGCAATTTGTGAAGTTATCTCTCACTGCATCCCTCAGTGAGTGGTTCAGTGAGATTAAGGACATTTGGGTGGCTGAGAAGGAGCATTCTCTTTTGTGAGTGAATAAACCGAGACATTGAAAATTGAAGCAGCCTGTCTTATATCAACCCATTTAATAAATAATGAACACCGATTATGTACTGAATATGATAATAAGGGAATTACAGGGAAACTGTGTGCTCCATCCCCGGCCTGCAGGAGTTTGCACTTAACTTCGGGAGGTGGCAAGACCAGCATGCCTGAAAAACAAGAAAAAGAAAGCAGTGTCACAGAATCTAACCCCATGGCAGAGAATGAAAGTGATGTCAGACATAAGGAAGAGTGATGGTTCCATGTGGTTGGGGGATGAGAAGGTTTAAATGATCTTGATGATTCTGTAATTCCATGAAATGAGCTAGTCACAATAGACCTGATCCTATGGGTAGACAAAGTTCAGGTATTCCTGGTTTTAGATTTAATGCCTATCTGTCCACTCTCACACACCTTCAGACCCCTGATTTTGTGCAGCTAAGTTCAGACTTTGTAACTGGACTTTAGGAAGAAAGTTATGAGAATCACAACCTCAGGTGTCCGGGAAAGCCCAAACTGTGGCTCAAGTACCCATGCCTGTCTGAAGAAGGTGGTGTTTTTTTTCCTTTAGCTGATGGAAACCATGCTGTCCAGTGCTAGCAGAACTCCCCATCCTTCAAGGACAAATTATCAGTGCCAACTTTTATGTAAAATGTTATGATGTTTAAGCATTAACTACGATTCTGTGACTTTGTGACCTCTACTTTGGGTGGTTCCCAGTATTTTATAGTGACATATGTTAACTGGGATCTCAGACAGAGAACATATGTGGTTTAGTAACCACTGATGTCTCAGGTTGTAAACATTATTCCCTGGACCATTACATCAATATGAGCTTATTAGTAAGTGATTATAAGGAATTGTTTACCTGACTCAGCCTGCCCTCAAGCGTCCCAGGGGGGTTTCTGTAGCTGCAGCTACTATTGAGTTTAACAGTGTTCTAACTAGTGTGCTGCTCGGCCAACAGCTGTAATTCAGTATAATGGTCTAATATATTAATGACCTCAAGTTAAAGATATTTACCTTCCTAAAGTGAGAACCAAGCCAAATCACATTACATTAATAATAACAGAGGAGTATTTTTCCCTTGGAGTATAAGATACTCAGGAGAGAAATATGACTTTTGAAACAGTCTATGAATTTGGCGAGCCACTTGGAGAATGCATATCATTGGTCTGCAACAGCCAACACAGTTGATGAATAGTCCTTTCCATGTCCATGCGCTATTGCACTAGTGCTTGGTGAGATAATTGAGGACCAATACCAAAGATGTCCTGCTATCTGTCTTGGGGGCAGGAAGTGGCACCTTCCCAACACATGCACCGAATGAAAAGCATATCTGATCTGAGACTGGTGGACCCACAGCAGACTCTTAGCTGACTCTTAGCTGAACAGCGGTGTAGGTGTCAGCTCTCCTTCTGCTTGCTGTATTTAGATCCAGAAGCTGACCGGCCTATTTGGAAATGCATATAGCACATGATTTATGTTAGGTGGAGGGAGATGAGGAGAAAGGGCCATTACAGAAGAGAATAATTAAACCCAAGTGCTGTCAGATCAGGGGAGATGTCAATTATCTCATTTTGTCCCTCTCGTCTGGAAGGCCCTATTACTACCATGCAATTTATGGGCCTGGAGAGAGCCATCACACCATGGAGAAGAGAGCAGAGATGAATCCAGGCTATTAAACAACATGAGGTAAGGTTTATAGATTTTTAACCTTTATTTTGGTAGGAGCTCACTGACACCTAAATGGAGAGTGGAAGGAAACAATAATGGTTAATTTTAAAGACTGCCCTGTCTTCTTCATATGGATTTTTACTTATAAATTAGAGAAAACAACTCCATCGCTCAAGCCCTTTTTACCGATCTTTTTGTTTCCTATGTTTTCTTACCTTTGATAGTGGAATTACAACATTCTAACATACATACTTTTTGATAACAGCATCTGGATAAAGGATATTCATTTCATAGACTCGAAAAGGACAAGTAGAAGATGGAATAGTGTTAATTTTCCCATATCTAAGCTATAGGTTATGGAACGTTTTTTGTATGCACATATCCCCACTTTCCCTCCCATCTCCTCGTGAAGCGTATGTTGGGGAGCAGGGCTGTCACATGAGTGGCAGCCGCGGGGCATGAAGCCAGAGAACAAATACCAAATTGTATCCAGGAGAGGATGCCCATAGACCACAGACAGGAAACAGAGAAGAAAGGGCCTGGATTGGTTCGGGGAAGCTGGTGCATAGCATCAAAGGGTTGGGGACACATGGAGAACCGAGACGAGGACGTGTGAGTGAAACTAGGGAGAAGGGAGGGGACAGCCGTGCAATGCTTGAGACTGCTGACTGCTACTCTTAGCAGCAAGTCACCCACGGGTGGATTCGTGGGAAAGAAACAAGATGGGAAAAGCACTCTCTACTGCTCTCTTTCATCTACAAGGCCTGCAGCACACCTCTTTTCTAGAAAAAAACGACTCTAAATGCACTCCCTCTGGGAGTGCTTTTCTTATCAGCGTCCTTGCATTTGGCCTCAATATTGATTCTTTCTGTCTCCAACCTGACTCTCTCTAGTATGCATCACCTAAGTTTTTGTCCAATTCAAAGTTTATCTGAGTAAGCACGAATTAGCTATCGAACACATATAGTAAGAACTGAAAAGGAAAAAGAAATACAACAACTCATTATTCACCTGTAGTTAAAGTATTGAAATCAATAAATGAATTTACCAAAGACCTTAAATTCGATGTTAAAACATTGTTTTTCTCATACCAATAAGCAAAAAATGAAAGTTACAGAATGATACAATTTACATTAACATTCAAAACCATCAAATGCTTAGAAATAAAGATATGCACGATCTTTATACAGAAACTATTTAACATTATTGAGAGAAACTAAACAGGAACTAAACAAATAGAGGACTATACCACGTGCACAGGGGCAAAGGGTCGCCTGAGGGGCTGATAATGTTCTATTTCCTGATCTAGGTCATCATTCCCAAGCTGTGGTATGCATGCCCCCGGGGGTATGTGCTGGGCCATTCAAGGGTAGGCAAAAAATAGTCAGTAATGGCAAAAAAAAAAAGTAAAGTAAAAATATGCAAATGTTAGTTATGGAACAATAAATGTTAAGTTTAAATCACTGTTAATGGAGACACTTCAAAATTAGATCACATCAGAGAATGATGATTGGTGAGGGCGTGGCTATGAACCCTTTCCGCAAACCACTCTTCTACCAGTCATTACGCAGTTTCAGAACAATCCATTTACATTTTTAGAACTTCCCCAAATGTAAATACATCCATAGCCAGACTGTTTGATCAGTGTAGTTTTTGACTGAGTAAAAGTCAGTGCTTTTTCTTTAATTGTGATTCTTTTCAAGTAGTTCGTTTATTTAATGTTTAAATAGTTGGCTATCATTATCAATATTTAACTGTGTTACAAATATTGTAAAATTAAATCTGTGGTTTGTACTTTCAGTGTAGTAATTTTTCTTCCCTTAGTTCCTTACTTCCACTATTTTACATTAAGATAGTCACTGAACAAAGGTGTCAGTATTTAAAAACAGCTGTTTTAAAAGCAAGCGGTATAATTTATAGAAGTGGGTCCAAAAGTAGTACACAAGTGGGAGAAGGTAGGAAACCACTGACTATCACCTAGGTATATTCAATTATGATAATTTAAGCTACAAATCTATGATTTTTGCACTTCTCTTCTTGTGTATTGTACTTACATACAAAGTTTACAATAAGTAAATAGACAAAAAATAAAAACTCTTTGTTTTACATTATTAATAAAATAGTTGGAAAATGATATATTTGTATTTTCTCTTTGTGACTTTTTCCATTCAAGTTTGGTGAATTTGTGCTATTAAGTGTGCTTCTGAAAACATAACTACAATAACATTGTGTGTGTAGAAAATGAGTTTTGATGACCCATCAGCCAAAAGTCAAATAACTCGAGCTTGATAGGAATGGTCACAGATATTTCAATCCAGTAATCACCTTTACGTTGTATGGAGGTACACGAAGTATAATTGATTACAGTTTAGACCTGTCACTGCCAATGCCACTACCTTACTGTCGGATGGGGCCGGGCTATGCAGTGAGGGGATGACATCACCATGGCACATAGGACTAGACTGTCATGACAACATGGCTTCGAAGGCTGGACTGTTTCAATTCATAGTCTGAGAGGAGCGAGACATCTTTGTGTATGGCTGCCCCAGATGACATGGTATCAAGGTACTTAATGATGTTTATCATGGACGTGCTGGGACAAGTTGGAAAGGAAACATGGATAGTAGAGATAGTGTGAGAACTGGTTTTGAGGATTTGGGGCCTGAGTTCTTATCTTAATTTGATCCCCATGGTGCCACGTGTGAGTCTACACAGGCAGTCCCTGGTGTGGGTCCTATTTCTGCCTCTGGGCGTGTGTTGCTTCTTTATGGTTGTCATGCTGATAAAGTCTAGATTGTCAAGTGATTTTTATTTTTTTACTTCTCTAGGAATTTCTTCAGAGATTAGGCACATTATTTTTGATTGAGCCAGGAAGCAACAGAGAAATGAGGAGCAGATGTTGATTGTTGATTACTGGTTAGTTCCATTTTTCATCAGCTGGCAACCTCTACTCGCTTTCACTTACCCTTTCATCAGCTGGCAACCTCTACACGCTATATTTACCCTTTAAGCCAATACACTCAGTTAAAAAAAAAATTAGCAATGTAAATGAGAACAAAACATCTGGATATTGAATAAATTGGCCAGATGTTTTAGTGGTTTATAAATAAAAGCCAAAAAGGAAGAAAAAAGAGGAAGAGAGTGGGCAGGGACTTACACCGGGGCTGCCCACACGTACCGTCCACCTCCGCCGAGTCTGTGGGAAGCGAAACTGTGGAAATCATTGTTGACAAGGTGGAAGGAAAGGGACGAGTTTTGGAACTTAGCCCTGCACAAAGAGAAGCGACTTCTGTTGAGTTGAGGACAAATGGAAGGTTGCCTCAGACGTTTTGGTTTCTAGAAATTATTTTTCAATTGCTCATAATTTCTGAATTGTATTTATATGTTTTCTCAGATCCCCGCCAAGATGTCAGTTCTCTAAGAGACCTAGATGCTTTGCCAAATTGGAAATAGATTTGTTTTCCATGTTGGAATTACTAATGAAAACTGCAGGCGTAAGTTTCTCCCCCTCCTTTTTTTTTAAAGGTAAAGTACATCTTGTTCCTTTCTATTTCTTTCTCTCTCAATACAGTAAATGTCACTGGATAGTTCTCAGTTTGGGGAAGAGCTCTGACTTAAGAATAAGTTTGTTCTCAAATTTTTACCTTTCTGACTTTGGGCAACTTAACCTTTTAGAACTTAAGTTTCTACCTCTATACAATGAAAATAATAATTACCTTGTAAAGTTATTTTGAGAAATAAATGACTCTACAAATGTCAAGCACCTAGCACCTTTCCCACCACCTGTCCTCTACTGTCTGTGATTGGGAGGTGAGAGAAATCAGTTGAGGATAACTACCTCTTCTCCCAGACTTGAACACAGGTTTACAAAAGGCTGGTTGTCATGGATTTACGCAAAGGAAAATGCAATCAGAATGGGAAAGTACCCTGTGTATCTATATGTGAGTTAATGTGATACACTGAAATAGAAAATATTGCATGTGTATCTCCATTTATTCATTCAACCAATATTCACTGAATACATATTATAGCCAGAAATGGTTGTAGGTGTTGAGGACACAAACCTGCACCCCTGCTCTCTAGAACCTATTCTCATGGGAGGGGTGTGTGTGTGTGTGTGTGTGTGTGTGTAGTAAGTATAATAAATAGGTAAACTCTGTAGAAGTAAAGGCAATAAGTCCATAAAATAGCATAGTTACGGGACAGGGAGTGCTGAATGAATTAGTGATTAATGTGTCAGTAGCTTGCAAATATTTCTGAGCTTTATGGCAGATATTACATCAATCAGGTAATAAGAATAATGAAGCTCAATCCTGGCAGGGTAGCCTTTTACATTAGGGTTTTTACTTAGTTGTTGAGTATGTTAAACCATGGTGGATGACCTGCCATTTGGACTAAGATACGATCCTGCTCCTGAAAGACACTGAAACAACTGTAATATGGGAGTAAAATTCAAGGAATAATTCTCACCCAGAGCTATATTTCAGAGACAATAGTCTTTCCCAGGAAATCTAGCAACATTGCAAGGTGCTTACCCCAAAAGTCTTGTATTTCCAGACATCATGTTCTGATTCTGAGTTCTATGTGTTCTGAAATGATTGACATATAAAATGCTATAGAAAAATAATTCTATTTCTGATTGTGGTTAAGTCTTTGTAGAAATATTTCAAATTTCCAAGTTTTTCTTTGCTATTAAAGAAATAATTAGTCAGAGAAGAAATTAATACCACAATGAAGGGGTCTGTCAAAATACCAGAGCAAGTTGCTTGAGCGTAACAGTTACTAAAGGACTTGGAAGTGTCTTGAGAAAAGGAAATGTATAAATCAAAGCAAGTTTTTTATTGCTAGACAAGAATTTATCCTCAGCAAATGAGCTTGCCGCCTATGTCATATAGAAGATAGAAAACAAAAGCATGAAATACTTCAATTCCCACCTCAAGTCTCTCTTTCCCAAATGTCAGTATATTCCTAAAAATATCTGCATTCACCATTCACCCCCACTGGTACATTTTTTCCCTTGGGATGCACTTTCTTTTCCTAAGTATCTATGTCCCTTTCGTTCCAAGGTAAATAGCTTCCCCAGAGCTCTGGGTCCGATGCCTTTCTACCCGCAAGGATTTTTGCTTTCAATCTTTGTCTTTCTCCTTCTGTCCTTTGTCCTTTCTGCCCCCTCCTCAAACTTTCCACTTTCTATCCCTGACTCCTTCTCTTCTGCTTACAAACAAGCTTCAAGCCTCTCCCGTCTTATAAAAAACACAAACCAGCAAGGCCACCCTCACAGCTCAACACCTCCCTCCAGGCACAGGCTCTTTCACTCCTTTCTCGTAGAGCTATCAGAGAGCTCTGGGGCGCAGTCTCCACAATCTCTCCTGCTGTCCATTCAGCACCGGGCAAGCTGGCATCTATTCCTCTGTCTCATCAGGTCTGTGCTGACCTCTTGGCTGTAAAAGGCAAAGGATGCCAGGGACTATAGTAAAAAATATTGTGATAACTATGGACAGTGTCAGAAGTGTAATTGACTTATTGGGGTGATCACTTTGTGAAGTATATCGATGTCTAATCACTATGTTGTTTTGTACACCTGAAACTGATACAAAAGAAAACCAGTGCTATTGTTCGCTTTTTGTCATTCAACATTTTCCTCTTGCTACCCCCCAAAAGACCCATCAAACAGGGGTTCCCTTAAAGGTTGTTGAAACATTACTAGTGGAAAACTTATTACAATTTGTATGTTTTTTTTTTAATTTTTTTTTTTAATTTGCATGGGGGGTTGGGTGATATGTGGGTAGCTCCCTGACTGGGAATTGAACCCAGGCCATAGCGTTGACAGTGCCAGCGCCGAAGCCTTAAGCCACTACACCACCAGGGAACTCCCTATATAGTTTTTAATGAACAACATTTAATAGATACTTATATTTGTTAAAATAGTTATCGAATACATAAAAAATGTGAAGGATGCTCTTGTGTCCTTCTGTGACTTGGCCGTCAGAACATTAGACTGGTGGCTGCACCGTGCAGTAGTTGGACGCCTGTTCTCAGCCAATGTGCCAGAGGTACAAGGACACGGGTGGAGGTTTGCGTAGCTTCTGTTTGGAAGCATGTCTCCTCTTGGCTTCTGAGACACACTTAGCCTGCGGCTATTTTCCTACCTCCTTGATCTCACATCTCAGTGTCCTTGCTGGCTTCTCTTCCACCCTCCGTCAAAGGTCAGTCTCCCTAGAATTCAGTAATGAACGCCGTTTTCACTGTCTGCTTCCTGCAGGCAGCACCCACTCCGTGGGCCTGTGGCCTGCAGCTGCAGAAGGCCGGTGCTTAGAGGAACCCTGCCTTGAGGTTAGCGCTCTGCTGTCGCTACCTTGAAACTCCCAATGTTTGAACAAGAGTTCTGTCTTTCTGTTTTGCACGGAATTCTGCCATTTACTCATTGTAACCGGTCCTGCTTCAGGGATCTCATCTACAACCGAGAATCCCATTACTACCCTGACTGACCGACTTCCTAGGGGTTCTGCTTGTCTGGCATAGCGGAAGACTGACCTCCGCCTCTGGGAAATGCATCATGAAATTCTCACCTCTAAACTCTCATCTATCTCGGTGTAATGATCCACCCTGGCCGCTGGTTTTCTGCCCCAAATGCTATCACCCTTCCTTCTGCAGGTAGAGCCACGGCTTCCCTCAGGAAGCAGCCTCGGGTTTCTTTCAGCAAATGGACAAGAACTTGTTTGTGTCCCTGAGGTCCCACGGTGCAGAGCATGGCACAGACGACATCGGCTTGGAAAACGTTCACAATGGGTTTTACTAATCTAGCTCCACCAGGCCTTTAGGAAAACCTTGAAAACGCTTCTGTGAAATGTCTGTGGAGCAAAATGACTTCCTGTGAACCCGTCGGCATGGATTAGCCGCAAACTGTGCCCCGGGTAACTGCACGGATAACAACTGCGAGAAGTTATTTGATTAAAACTCACAGAATTCTCAAAACCTGTCCTGAATTATGGTCTTTTTAAAGACTGGCTGTGACAAAATTTGTTACTAGAATCCAATGTCTCTTGAGATTGCTCTGGGTTAACCCGAGCACAGAGAGACGACAGGCTGCATTTTCGTGGGGCTGAGGGCATGCGTCTACTTCCCCTGAGGGTGATTTCATACTATCAAAAAGGAAGTACAGGAGTCGTAGTGGGACATAGCCTTGTTTTATGCCACTGATGATTACTCCTCAGAATCAGAAGCCTGTTCCTGCCAATCCTGCCATTTGTAATGGTATCAAAATTTGGGATCTGTATTAGCATGCAATAAAAGGGCCCCTCTTGTCTGCCGTCAGAGGCCAAGAGTGATATAAAGTCATGAAAGTTGGATTCCCTTGCATTGTTCTCTTCACATTTCTCTAAAGTTTGACAGAGAATGTAACAATAACTGATAGTAGAGTAGTTATTATTAAAGCCTTCTTGTGCCTTAAATAAAATACTGGACCAATCGACCCTAGCCTATAGTTCTTTGGAGAAGCAAGTGAGCACGAGAATTGGAAGAAATCTTAGATACAAGCAATGGGCTATTAGTGTTGAGAGCATTCTTCATGAATGAGTCCCAATGCCTGTTCTTTTCTCTTTGTCCTGGAATGTTATCCCAGAAATGAGACTGCCCCTAGCCCAAATCCCCCTTTTCAAATGATAAGCAGTCTGAAATTGTGACACTAAGAAAGAAAACAGTGAGTTCTAGAAGGTGTGTGTGTGTGTGTGTGTGTGTGTGTGTGTGTGTGTATTAGATTTTCAGTTAACCAGAACCTATGGGGACTGGTAGATGCCAGATAAGTGAAGTACTCTTCTTTAAGTGGAACTCAGGAAACTGGCACTCTCTAGGAACCAACAAAATCTCGAACAACCACAAAAGCATTTTGTTGGTTGCTTGAGTTCTGGTTAACAGAGAGTGTCCCGTACCTTCTCCAAGGTCTGGTCCCTGCCTGTGTTTGTGCAGTATCTCCCCTCACTTTGCCAGCTCCAACCTTTGCTCTGAAACCCTGTTACTTGTACCGTCTCCTACCTGTTCAGTGGTCTTGGCCTCTGTTTCATCTTGTAGATAATTTAAGGGAGTCTGAAAGGAACGTAAGTTTTATTTTCTCATAGAGCCAGAGAACAACAAAAGAGCAAACACTGGAATAGCTCAGGCCCCCTGAAAGACGGAGACTTTCATATGTTCTTACAGACACTGTCCTGGTCCACATTGGGCCAGTATCTACAGTTTCCTCCCACCCACCTTCTTCTTGTCAATAGCACTTCTCACACCCAGTTATAGAGTGGGGGCCATTATCAAGAGGGGAGCAATGGGGACTTCGACATTCATTTTTGATGTCCTCTGGTGTTCTCATTGTCTTCTTATGGGTCATTGGCGTCCAGAGATCCAGAACTCTACCCATCAGGATGAATGGCATTTACACTGCCAGACACACTGGGAGCTGAGTGTACTCTTCACAGTCCTGCCACTCCTTCCCTGATAGGCAGCACCCACCCATCAAAATAAAAGAGCATGTCCAGGTTACCCAAATGCTACAGCATGCTGTGGGGAAGGAGCCACAGTCTCAGTGTGCCCTAATCACGTGCAACAAGGATGCTATGTTTGGAAGAGAGCTCTCAGTTTTTTGTTTGTTTGTTCCTTTTTGTTTTATTTATTTATTTAGTTTTTTTTTTCAGATTCCATATGTAAGTGAAATCACATAGTATTTGTCTTTCTCTGACTTATTTCATTTAGGAAAATACCCTCTCGGTCCATCCATGTTGTCACAAGTGATAAGGTTTTATTATTTTTTTTATTGCTGAGTAATATTTCATTGTATGAGTTTGGACAATTAATTTTGCAAACTCATCCTAGAACAAATGTTACACACCTCATTACTGAATATCACTGCGGTCACCTTCGAAGCACTCCCCTTGGGAAGCTGGGCACTGACGCCAGCACCTAGTCCACTCTTCCAAGCAAATTTGGAACTCTGGAATGGCCATCAGAGCTGTTGTTGTACCAAAATCTGATAATTAAGTTCACAAACTTACCAAGGTTATGACACCTTACCAAATTTGTACAGTGCTGCCCATGTAAGTGCATGGTGGCAAGTTTGCGAACTTGTCAGATTTTAGGGACAATGACAGCTCTGATGGCCATTCCAGAAAGAGTTTCACAATTGCTTTGAAGGGTGGACTAGGCACTGGCGTCAGTGCACAGCTTCCCAAAGGAAGTACAACGAAGGTGACTGTAGAGACATTCAGCGATGACGTATGTAGCACTTTTTCTGGGATGAGTTTGTGAATTAACTGTTTGGCTTTGTATATAGATGTACCACATCTTCTTTATTCCAGTTGTCTATTGATGGACACTTTGGTTAATGCTGCAGTAAACATAGGGGTGCATACACGTCTATCTTTTCGAATTAGTGTTTGTTTGTTTCCTTTGTATAAATACCCAGAAGTGGAATTGTGGAATTGTATGTCAGTTCTATTTTTAATTTTTGAAGAACCTCCATACTGATTTCCATAGTAGCTGCACCAATTTGCAATCCCACCAAGAGTTCACAAGAGTTCCCTTTTCTCCACATCATTGTGGTTTTAATTTGCATTTCTTTCATGATTAGTTACATTGAACATCTTTTAATATGTCCATTGGCCATCTGTATGTCCTCTTTGGAGCTACACCTATTCAGGTCCTCGTCTACTTTTTAGTTGGAGTATACATTTGTTCAGTGTTAAGTTAAACGTGTTCCTTATATATTTTGGCTACTAACCCCTTATCAGATGTATAGTTTGTGATGTCTTCTCCCATTCAATAGGCTGTCTTTTTGTTTTGTTGATGGTTTCCTTTGCTGTGCAAAAAATTTTAGTTGATGTAGTCCCATTTGTTTATTTGTTATTATAAGAAAAATAAGGTGAAACAGATAGTTTGTTAAAAGGAAAAGTACACTCCAAAGAGATAGGAGGGGGCTCAAGCAGGAAATGGCTCAAGAGCCTATTTTCTTTCCCCCTGATCAAGGAGATATATGCAAAAGACAATGTTAAGGCTGATGTAAAAGAGTTTACTGCCTATGTTTTTTTTCTATGAGTTTTATAGTTTCAGGTCTAATATTTAAGTCTTTAATCCATTTTGAGTTTGTTGTTGCATGTGGTATAAGAAAGTGGTCTAATACCATTTTTGGCATGTATCTGTCCAGTTTTCCCAGCACTATTAATTAAACAGACTGTCTTTACCACATTGTATAGCCTTGTCTCCTTTGTCAAAGATTAATTGACCCCATAAGCGAGGATTGACTTCTGGGCTCTCTCTTCTATTTCCTTGATCTATATATCTGTTTTTTATGCCAATACCATGCTGTTTTAATTATTGTAGCTTTGTGATATAATTTGAATCAGGGAGCATGGTATCTCCCACTTTGTTATTTCTCCGTATTTCAATGGTTATTTGAGGTCTTTTGTGGTTCCATATAAATTTCAGGATTAGTTGTTCTAATTCTGAGAAAAATGTCATTGGCATCCTTATGACTGTTTCTTTGAATGCGTTATCAGGCAAATTACTTATTTCCATTTTCTTGGTTTTCTTTTTTTTCTGGGGATTTTTCTTGTTCCTTTCTGTGAGAGATATTCCTGTGTCTTTTTTTGTTTGTTTGTTTGACTTCCTGTGTTTGTTTATATGAATTAGACAAAATAGCTGTCTCTTCCAATCTTGAAAAACTGGCCTTATACAGAAGCTCTGTGTGTGCTGTGTGTAGGGGTTGATTTGGAAGGCCAGTAGGAGTGGAGATGGTGACTAAGGTGTCAGAAGGAAGAAGGAAGGAAGGAAGGAAGGAAGGAAGGAAATAAAGGAGGGAGTGGGAGGGAGGAAAAGAATGGAAGTCAGGAAGAAAAATGTAAATAAAAGGAGGGAAAAAGAAGAAAGAGCTTGCTGAACACTCAGACTTATTGTCTCTAAATAGCTTTAATTTTGAAGTCCAGCTCTAAAGTAGCTGATCATTTCACCCAGGTGAGCAGCCAGTGGGGGCTGTTAATGGATGCACATATCTAGCAAGTCAGTTTTCTTCATGTACAGCTCATCGAGATAACCAATAACAGTTCCCAAGTCAACCGCTATTGCTTTCTCTTTAAAAATATAGCCCTTCATTAAGATCACAACATAATTTTCACTAAACACTAATTGCTCTCTTTGTTTAACTAACAACCCTTAAAGAAATATACAGTTTAGAATTAGGTCCGAGCACGGTAAGTACTGTTTAGACTCTCAAGGCAGCAACAGGGCAGAGCATTTAGACGTGATATGAATCTCCCTCAGGCTTCCACTTCCCCAGCGGCCCAGCGCCACTCACAGGACGGGTGGCCTCTGCTCCCACCAGTCCTCACCATTCCTCACCAGTTCCCACCAAGACATCAGAAGTGAGTAAGCTGAGACCCTAGACCTGGATGCGACCTGGTCTCCAGGGCCTAGAAGGTGAGCCATGGGTACATGTGCACCCTTGAAGTTGTCTCTTTACCCACACTTCTGACTGGTGGACCCCATGTATCTGGTTTCTGATTGGCAACTTCAATTTCCTGGTGCAAATAGCATCCCGTATGTTACCTGCTTGGTGGAGGCTGAGAGCTGGCAGACAGCTCAGTCCGCCCCCTGAGCCCACAGCCACTGCCGCAGCCCCGCTTCCAGGGGGCTTCTCACTCAGAACCCTAAGAATGCTACCGGCTGCAGAGGGAAAGCCCTTCTCGGTGAGTGCTGATCCAACCCACTCACTCGCCTGGACTGCCTTCAGCGCTGTAGCAGCTCCAAGCCAGCCCCCCGCTCCTGGGCCCCTGCAGGTGCCCCAGATTATTAGACTGGCTCTTGACTCAGAGGTCATTCCCCCGCTGGGGTGACTCAGTGATCATGGCCGTGTCCTCGGTGTCCCTACCTACTCGGGCCTCTGCAATTTTGTCCTGAAGCCCAGTCGAGCTGTGGAAATAGCCTAAGGAATGACGCCATAGGTTAGTAGGCAGATGGTTTGTCAACATTTATAAAATAGTGTGTCCTTCTCATAACAGCGTCCCCCACACTAGCTCATAAATAAGATTCTAAAGAGTAAGCAGCTGGGAAGGTCTCTCTCTCTGGTTGAAAAATGAGATGGAATAAAATTGAGTGAGAACTGCAGGCAGAATGCATCACAAACTAGAGATAATAGTAGAAACGTAATAACAACAAAAAATACATGTTGAGATTACAAGTGCCCTAATACCTTACTAAAGATACTTAACCATTATGAGAAGCAATATATATATATATATATATATATATATATATATATATATATATATCATCTATTTATACAGAAGGGCTGTCTGGAAAAACTCCAGTCATAAATGCCTCTGTTTTTCATATTACATGGCTGATACTTTCAGGAAAGCCCTCATATAGCTATATATGTTAAATAAATATATATTCAATATATAAATAAAATATGTTAAATATATTATACTAAATTTTATATACATAATATTTATATAAAATAATAATAAACACGTAAAATCAATATATATGAATATATAAACTTATGTAGTTTGTTTCTCATAATGGTTCATGCTAAAATGTTCAATATGAAATATACTGAAATCAGGTCGACACAGTGAATACCTGGTATTGTGAATGAAGTACAAGTGCTTAAAAGTGTACAGACCCCCTGCTCAGGTTTACTGCACTGCCCTGGGGTTCACTCCAGCGCCCCGGTTCCCACTTTCACCTGTCCTGCAGGCGAGCCCGGCCCTGCCCCTGGCCTTGCTCACTAGTTCTGGAGCCCGCTGGCCACTCTGGTTTTGTGTTGTCCAGGGTAGAGCAGAAAGACCTCCTCAAAGCTCCAGCCCGCCTCCCGCCGCCCCCTCTACAAAATGTATGGTCCCCGTTGACTGCTGTCCTGAGATTGGGCCCACCTTCTCAGGGACACAGTGACAGGCGTCAGCCTGGAAGCCCCTCCCCCTCCCCTTTCATCACAGCTCAGTGAACACGGCAGGGCCCTATGGGGACTGCATGGTTTAGTTTTGTGTCAACACAGGTTGTTTTAGGAGGACAAGCCCTTTCCTCTGAACATTTTCAAACACATTTGAACAAACAGAGCAGTCTTTAAACAAAGTTGGAGAGAGGTCTCCTCACACCTTGGCCTTGGGTGAGTCATTCCACCCACTGTGAGGTGGGGACGTATAATAAACACTTCTGCCTCTGGAGGCCCCTGCCAGGCTCTGCCGGCTGGCACACTGTTCCTGCTCCACAGCGTGTGTGCATGTGTGTGTGTGTGTGCGTGTGTGTGTGCGTGTGTGCGTGTGTGTGTGCGTGTGTGCGTGTGTGTGTGTGCGCGTGTGTGTGTGCGTATGTGTGTGCGTGTGTATCTTGCGCTTTACTACAGAGCAGATCTGCTGGTCTGTTACCTGAGTGTGTGCATGCATGCACTGTGAAATTATAGGCAAACCCTGTCTTCCTAGTGTGGCAATTAACTAATTAATTGAGAGTCAGGGTAAACAGTTGAGTCTAACGTCTGAACTGCATTAATTACTGTTTATAGAGCTCCATGAAAAGCCTACGGGGAAAGGTGCAATCTAAGTGGAGGATGTCGTTATTAAGGTCGTGGCTGCAGTTGTCAAGGAGGGGGGGTTCCCTGCTCCGCCAGCTACTATTTTGGTATTTTAAAGGAAATCACTGCATTTGTAAATCGAATTCAGTATGCAAAAATCATTAAAATACTTAGGATCCTTTAACATGGGCATGGGACAACTAGAAGCTAGAAGTACACCCATGGTGCACAGATGAGGGTAGTTTTAAGCAAACATCAAGGAAATCAACATACACTTGAAGGCTGTACTTTAGTCTGGGAGCTTTGCTGTTCTTAATACAATGCAATAAATATTTATTGAACAGCAATTGTGCTGGGCACACCGGGAATGCAGGGTGAAAAAGCTCTCATTTGCAGGGAAGTGGCAGTCTAGCTGTGGAGCTGAGACATGAACACAAACAACTAAGGCCCTGGGGTGAGTGCTAAAATTAAGGTTCAAGAAAGAACCGGGATGGCAAAGTAGGGGTGTTAGTAAAAAGTCTGGCTGCTCCAGCCAGAGAAAGAGCTGTCCTTTGATAACAGCTCTGATGGGTGGTAATACTCCTGTGGGGGCAGGAGGGGTGGGTAATGGGAGGAGATGTAAAATGCATGCAGATCAGAGGAACAGTAGATATCATGACGTCCTGTCAGGGACCTCTGGAACGTTTCCTTTACTCTTCCTTCCTTCCCACCCCCCTGCCCATCCCACCAGGCCGTCCTCACCTTTGAAGTGATGACCGAAGTCCCACCACTTCCTTTAGTTGGAGACTGTGTTTATCTAGGGTGTAGGCAGCAACGGGCAAGGCAGAACTGGAAGTGCTAATACGTAGGTGGGTTTGGCAGAAGTCACAAGTGCAGGCGGGCACAGGGGCAAGGCTGTGTAACTAGTTCATACACTTATTTTTTTCATTCGACAGACATGTATTTGGTGTCTACACCAAATTTTTGACATTGTGCTAGCTCTTGGGGAATATAAAGAAAAGTAGTATATGGTCCCTGTCCTCACGGGGCTTATAGATGAACAAAAAAGCAGGCAACATGGATGCAAGCACGTGACAGTGGACAACTAACTGGGTGTGCTGAGGTAAGAATGACTCAGTCACAGCAGGGACACCTGGTTGGGAGGGAGATCCCCATGGGAGTCAGAGCAGGCAGACAGGTGACAGGCAGACAGGTGGGTCAGAGCTGGGCTCTGCAGCCCTGTCACGTTTGGTGTCTCCAACTTGCATGGGTGAACGGGCCTGGCCATGGGTTATGGAACGAAGGGGTGCCGTGACTCCAGCCAGAGCTGGCGGTTTGGGGGCTGATAGTCTTAAAATGCATGCTCAGCATTCATTAATGGGAAACAGGAAGAAACTCACTTTGCACTTAGAAGGAATTTTTATATAGAAGCATGTTAGTTTGCTAGTCAATACATTGTGAGTGACCAAAACAGAATCAACAATCCCAAAACAGTTGGCAAGACTTTTCTGAGATTCTGTCTCAGATTTCGTTTGATCGGAGCACTTCTTGGGAGGGAGTTACATCGATGGCTGAACGTAGAGACCGTCACCCCAACAGCAGTACTGTGCCACGTGTTGCTTGGATTTGGGGTTTCAGCTAACTGCCGGCCTTGAGCTGATTTGCCCATGCCTGTTCATCTCAAAATCCTCAGCGGTCATGCTAGCACGAAAAGGGCTGTTCTGAAACATTTCTTCCCTAGGAATTTGTCAGATTTCCATGAAAAAGGACCAACTTTCATCTCACCAGCTAGGTGAGAAGCTGAATTTGTCTCAGTGATGTTCTGTGCCCCATTCAGATGCTCCCCGAGGGAGCGGCCCAGCTGGCCGCCTTAACCCTGTGGAGGTCATGGTCAAAAAACTGATAGCGTAGGTCGTCGTTTGGTAAGATGATTTTTATTGTTTATATTTTTATAATTCTTTGCTTAATGATTTCTAAACTGTAACTGAAAATAGATGAAAAATCATGGTTTTATTATATTTCAGGGATTTTTTTTCACATTTTAGCACATACTTGTAATGAATGTATCTCTTGGATATATGTGACCTACCCTGTAATTTTTTTTTTTTACTGCAACCTAATAGTTCCTAACCCTGAACAAAGCACACACACCGATGCCAGGGGAGGCCTGCCCCTTCCCCCACATGCAAGGGGAGTGGAGGGAGCACTTTGAGTGTGCAAGTCACTGGAGCCTCAGTGCACATGGTCTGTCCCCTCCTGTCCCCTCCTCCCCCTGGAGTGGGTTTAACCCAGAAAATGAGAGAAAGCTTGAGCACCCTGGGGTCCCTGCAGAGCACAAGAGGGGCAAGACTGAGGGGTGAAACCATGCACACTGCACAGGCTGCCGCAGGAGGGCCCGGGTTTGGGCCTCCCTCACACGTCCAGTTGGATGGAGCCCAAAGATAACAAGGTACGAAGACATCCTTCTTTCCAAACACCCCAGAAACTCACAGTATATTCAGATAAATGCTGGGTCTCCCAAAAGACTCACCTTAAGGAGTTCTCCAGTTCACCTCAAAGTGCTGACCTTTTTCAAAACAGAATTTGAAACTCCTCATGTGGAATGGTCATTAAAATCTGTGTCACCTCCTTGCGATCGTTCAAAATGAAGTTAGTCCCTGACCCCAGGTTAATGAATGGCCAAGTGGTGTAGATGGTAAACATGGTTCCTGGGGCTTATCTAGCCTGGGACACCTGAGTTGCAGCCAGAAGCCCTAAGGCACTTCAGTAAGTGCCAGAAGGTGCTGCAACCAAAGGTGACGCACAGTCAGGTGGCATAGGAAGTCGGTAATTAGTTTTAGGTGGAGTCATCAGACGTTTTCGTCTAAGAGTTTCCTTCTGAAAAATGCTTTCAGGTTGGCAATGATCTCTCTCCCTGTCTCTGTCTCTGTCTCGCCTTGAAGGTGTGGGTTTTGCAAAGCAAAAATGAGGTTCTTGGGCACGTGGGGATGAGAAGGGAATAGTTGGGGGGAAAATCACTGAGGGGAGTGCTTTTGCCCTGTTCACTCAGTGGTGGGAATAGACTCACCGACCATTGGAGGTGGCAGCCTCAGTGACTGATGGACATCATTGCTGCAGTTGTAGGGACACACGTCAATGCCAAAGGCACCCGGGGACTGAACTTTAGGGTAGCTAGGAAGCTGCTCCCCTGTGGAGACTACTTCTGAGCACAGGTTGGGGCCCATAGGGTCCTGTCCTGCCCCCCAATCATGTCAACCCTCCACTTGAAGAACTTACCTGAGGTCTAAGCTTCGAGGTCAGCGGCCTCCCTAAGGAGCAAAGTGGCTCTTTCTCCTGTTGTGACAGGCCACTGATTGCCTTTGGTCAGTGCCCTCTCAACCCAGCTGTCAGGGTGTCTAACTGCCCATGGGTCTCACGCAAGCGTCCGCCTCGTTCACCCGTCTCCACAAGGGGCCTCAGAGATCAGCCAGCCTGGTGGGTCCTGGCATTTGCGGGCTCCTAGAAGTGGCCTTTGGTGGATAGCCAGCCTTAGTGGCCCCGCTTTTGCAAGCAAGGACCTAGGAAGCTTGTCTTTCTCTGCTTCTTCGAAGCTGAGGTGTGGGTGTGGGACTCGGGCTTCCCCTATCCGTCACATTCGAGAAAGAGTGCGCCGTGAGCCCACTCCGTTAGTGCCTACGGAGGTGGGGCCGTCAGCTTTTGAAAGTGGGATTATGTGTAAGGTTGTGGCCCTTGGGCAGAAGTAGTCACATCAGTGGCTGGAAACTGTGACCAGGGCTCAGTCGGGCAGAGGCGGCAGCCTAGTTTTGGCCGTTGTTCCTGGGAGTGTAGCCTAAGTCTGTGTGGCTCACCCAGCATTTCAGTGAGGCGACCCAAATCCTCTCCTTAAGCTCCTTTTGTGCTTCATCGTGTGGTGTAGCTGCTGTCTGGTGCACATCAATATCTGGATGTAGCTTATAGGGGGTCGAGTGTGAGATGCCGGTCATCCTGGTGGAGGTGTGTCCCGGCACTAAGAAACTCCGTGTGCCCTCTCTGTGCCTCGGCATGCTCATCTGCAGAATGGGATAACGAGGGGACCTGTCTCGTGGGGTCATTGAGGGGACCAGATAAGACAGTGTAAGTGAATGTTTGTCACAGAGCCTGGGTCACTGCAAGCACTTAGAGGCTGAAGCCAGGAGAACAACTCCGGGATCAGGTTTGATCCCTCTCCCCCTTATCTTTCCTACTCACTTCGCTGCTTTCCACCCCCTCTTCCCCTTACTCGTATCCTCTTTTCCAACATCAGGAAACTTCTCCCAGCCCCTCTACGTCCCCCCGACCCAGTAATGTCAGGTGACCTTCCTGGGTCATCGCAGTGACACTGTCCTCTCCGTCCTCAGCCCCCCACTGGCCACTGTAGTTAGTCAGCTGGAGGCTCTAGGCCTAGCTTCACCTGCTTTTCCAATCAGGTGTCCCTACACCAGTGCTCTGTGCTCTGACCCACACAAATGCGCTTCCGGACTCCACGGCAGCTCCAGCTCAGCGCACGGCGATCAGCTGCTCCCCCAAGGCTCCTGCGTGCGTTTACTAGTGGCACTTGGGACTGTCGTGACCTCTGGAGCCCCCAGACCCTGCCATGTTTTAGCTGGATGACCATGTGCAGGTTACTTAGCCCCCTGACCTCAGTTTTCTTATCTTTGAAGATGGGGGAAGTCATACCCTGCAAGAGTACGGTGACGTGACTATAAATCCACTGCAAATATATAAATCCTCCTTCATTTCCTCAGTAACTCTCCCTTCGTGTGTCTCAGGCCTGCTGGGCACTCACGAGTCTTCCTCCTCCGTCCCACATATATGGAGAAGACAGGGTGACATCCAAACATGAGAGATGGCATGAAGCTGCTGTCGCATGATCAGTGTCACCTCCCCAGGAGCACAGGGGGACATCTGACGGTCTGAGGCAGATCATAGTCCAGTCCCCTTGTTTTGAGAAAGGAAAAAACTGGGTCATAAAACTTGTCATTCATAGTGATCACAGAATGACCAGGAACTGTATGTCCCATATTCCAAATCCAGCCCTGGCCTGCATCGTCAAATACCTTCCCCATTATAAAGTGTACAGACATGCGTGTTTCCAAACAGATTGTGTTCTATTCCCCTCTGGGTTTCCACTGCTCAGGACAGTACCTCACACAGTACTGCTTGCTGACCATGCAGTGAGTCAATGAATGAAGACACTGGACATAGCTGAGCAGGGGAGTGCGCCCTCCGTGGGACTTCCAGGCCCTGTGAGGGATCCCTGCTGTGCTGGGGACAGTGCTGAGGCCTCCATCAGCTCCATGACCTGCAATCAACAGCTGAATGTGAGTATAACCGCTTCTCGTCAGACCTCCATAGGATGAGGTCGTCACCGTGGACACGCTGTGATGGGAACACCAGGCCACCCTCTCCTCTTCTGGTGAAGGCCTGGTGGGTGTCCATAAGGAAGAACTCTGCTTACTTGGAAAACGGCTCGTGACACAAGACCTCCGAGCAGAGAAAACTGTCCTGGCAGATCCATGTCAATAATTACAGGAGACAGCTAGTTGTTGTCGGCTGTTTTTTTTGAGACAGCAGGGGCAGCCAGATAGGCCCACCATCTGCTGATTTTTCTGGCCTTCTTTTATTAAAAACCTGGAAGAAACCAAGTGTTCAGGTGGCCTCATTGTAAGACTTTTGGATGACAACGTCTCTTGGTTGGGACTTGATGAAACACATTTCTGAGTAGGATGCAGACCCTCAGGACAAGCTGACCGAGAGATCCAGAACACTGGCGAGCAGAGTGCTGACGCTGGGGGCCCATGTTCTGCTCTCATCCTGACGTCCTTCCTTAGGAAGCCCGAGGTAGCCTTGATAACCTTCCCCCGTGAGCATCATCAGAATTGGGACTTACTGGTGACATCCTGTTGCCCCCAAAACATACACTCAGTACAAGTCACCTGAACTAATTAAGAACAAAGAGGAAACTGCAGTCCTCATGTCCCAGGCTTCCCTGGGAGCCACCTGTCCCTAAGTCAGTGCTGACCACAGCCCCCGTCAGCCCTACGCTTCTCTCAGGGCCATGACTCAGGCTGGCGGGGCTCACCTGCCGTGCTCCGAGGGGCACTACATCCTCTCATCCCTGTCCGAGCTCTGCTGCATGGAAGTCAGGCCTGAAATTCCCTCATTGCAGTTCATGCTTTGCATTCCTGCCCACTCTCTGTCCAGTCTGTCCGCAGACGGGAGATCATCCCGGGAAGTGACCGGTACTTCAGGGCGAATCTATTATTCATGTCTTTTCCGAACAGAATCTGGGTGGTTCATCAAGGGCTCCCAGTCCTTAATTTCCCTCAGGACCAGCTGCTTGCCCTTCTAAGTGGCATTCACTCCTCCAGAATGAGCGGATGTCATCCACGGCACAGGGCTTGTGGGGGAGGCTGTCCTGGGAGTGGCGTTTGGTGTCATCAGCTTGCTGCTGGAGAGGGCTCACCTCTGAGAGGCTTGTTCCCTCAGCAGACACTGGGCTCTGGTCCGTCACATCACTATTGGGTTGTAGATGCTCATCGTTTGCTTTTGTTTTGTTTTGTTTTTTTCTAGAGCAGAGGAGGACAGAGCCCAGTGTTACTCACTGACTCCTGAATTCGCTGATGGTCCCCAGGCCTGTGGTGTTTTTAGCCTCTGTGCCCTTGTTCGGTAGGCATTGCCCTGTCACTTTCCCAGTGATGCCATTTAAGGTGCCTTAGTGGGAGCACTGAGGCCAGTGCCTTAAAGTTATGACCAAACCAGGAACCCCAAATTACCCATCTGATTTATGCCAGGCCGCCTTCTCTCCCTGTCTACTCAGCTTCCCCCTCACATGCTTGTCTCTGTGCCTCAGTGGTGCTGAGCAGTCTGCACTTCGGGGTTCAGGGTCCTGACGTCTAGTTTGTCACTGTCCTCACTGCTCTCACCTCCATCTAGACAGCTGGGAATTGACACTGGGCCCTTGCCTCTCGGGCTGGCTTTGTCAGTCACCAGGGATGTCCTGTTACTCATCCTGGGCACAAGCACGGTCCTGAGCCTTTCTGGGCAGCTGGTAAACCAGCGTTCCCTTCTTCCACGTCCTAAAATCCTACCCAGCTGTGCAAGACAAACTCGGGTTTCGTGAGTGATTTAATCGCTCCCTTCTCCGTGTAATAATTCTGTTTCTATTACATAACTTCCCCCTGCCAAAACAGTGTAGGCAGCTCCATATAATTTACCTGTAGGTTTGGACCTTTTTGAGAGCAAACTTTTATTTACTTTTTTCTGTCTCCAGTGGCCTTGACTGTGCATGGGGTCTAGAGGCTGCCAAGTAAAATGACCATTTTCTCATTTTTGAGAAACACACTCTGATTTTCTCATTTTTAACAAGTTTTTGACTCCTCGTGATATGCCTCTCTGTAAGTGAAAACTACTTTCAGTGGCATGAGAATCAGAAGTACTGAGCTGAAAATTCTTGTGCCTGCAACTCTATGGCAAGCATATTTAGGTTTTGTTTTGCTCATTTTGACATAGCCTGGAGTGTGTGCACTCACGTGTGTGTGCGTGCATGTGTGTGTGCTCGCATGTGCATGTGCATGTGTGCGCGTGTGCATGTTTGTGTGCGTGCATGTGCACGTGTGTGTGCGTGTATGTGCATGCATGTATGTGTGTGCATGTGCATGCGTGTGCATGCGTGTGTGTGTGTGCGCACACGTGCATGTCTGTATGTGATTTCCCAATACATGATGGAGATCTGAGGGTTCTTAGGTCTTTAGGCCATATCACTGTAATGACTATTATCTTTGAGGCTCTCTGTTCTCCTCTCCTCAATCAGGAATATCTATTACACTGAATTTCTCCTTTTAGATGAAAATGATTATCAGTCAATATAAAGAAAACTATTACCTTTTGGATTTCAAGTTGTCTATCATATGGCTGAAATCTTCTGTAAAGAAAACTCACTGCTCAGGTGATACTTGCCAGGTCCTACTCACCCCATTCACAGAGCAAAACAATAAGTGCTGTTTTTATATAGTTTGAATATGCCTTCCATGCAGAAACGATGCTGGTTTTATATTCCATTAATTCTCATCAGAAGTGGGTAATTTTGCTAGATCAGTGATGGGTTTTTGTGTCCCAAAGAATCGAAGGCTAAAAATTCTAAATGTTAACAAACTTATTATTATTTCAAACAGCTGCCCCTGCATTTTAACCATCAGTAGACTCACTAATGAGTTGTGCAATGTGACCTTTGAACATTAGCTTCAGAGAAGACTACTGTCAAATAAGTTTAGAAAATGCTAAATATTGACTCCTTACCCTTGAAATTCACAATGAAGGACTACTAACTAGGGACATTAACTTTCTATGAAAGACTGAAAATTCCTGAGGAAAAGCAAGGGAGTGTATTTTGTTTAGGCTGGGGTTTTGCCAAGCCTGGGTAGCAGAGACAGTGTGCTATCATTGCAGGGAACTGGTTTCTCTTAGTGCGGCTCTCGTGGCTGGTGATGGAGCGCCACACCTCGCCCTTCAGTAGGCCAGGCATGTTTATTACCAAGCGGAAGATAATCGCTCGTGACAGATAAGCCTCCTGAGAGCAGACCCATCGATTGGTTTGGATTTGGGCTTTTTCTCTACTTCAAAGGCCCAGGCCGTAAGTGGCCGCGCTCACTCAATCTGCTTCCAATTTGCACGTTCTAAACACAATCTGGCTTTCAGGTAAAGCGATGATAAAAAAAAAAAATCTTTTCCCGTAGAAATCTGCCTTTTATAAATGTCTTCCATTTTCTGGCTCCAGATAAATCAGAAATACCCAAGAATAACTGTCTTTTGAGTCTTTTGAGTTTTTCATCACAGTCTCGAGAAAATTTCCGAAGGTTTGACTCCCAAGTTGACAGAGTTTCAATTTGGTTTAATTCCGCCTATTCAGTCCTAATTCCAGCAGGGGAAAAGAGAATTAGGGAGAACTGAAGCATTCTGAATCACATCTGGGGAGCAGAAAAAGCAAGAGGAGGCAGGGTTGTGCCTAGGAGCCATGCAGCAGACCTGGCCACGGGCAGGGTCCCTGAGGGGAGACAGGTGGGACTGGGGGGACATAGGCGGCCCCTCCGCCACTCCACAGGTGTGTGGTGAAGTAGGAGGGCTTATTCACAGCATACTTTCTATTCCAACTGTCATCTACATCTTTCACTTACAGTTCTTCCTGTGGTATCACCCCCACTCAATTGCCCACCCCACGCTCTCTTTCCTCTCTCCCTGTTTCTTCATCACACCAGCTCAGGACAAGCTCTTTCCCACCAAGGTGGGAGTGCCTGATGCAGATGAGGATGTTAGCTTTCCCTGAGTCTTTAAATGTGAGTAGGTATACAAAGGGGGACCCAAAAAGAACTGGAGCTATCTTGGAGGGCGGGCCCCTTGTAGTACAGGCTTCCCCCACCAGGTGAGTGTTCTAGAAGCCCATCTGCATCCGTGTACCAGCTGGCGTTGTTGTGAGAGGCTGCATTCGGCTTCAGTGAATTTTTTTTTTCTTTAAATTCATTTTTATTGTTAGACTTATTGGGGTGACATCTGTTAGCAAGGATTACATAGGTTTCAGGCATACAGTGCATTGTCAACTTGATGTATAATCAGTTCACCACCTAATGTGACTTCTCTTTCCATCACCTTATATCTAGCTTCCCCCCCTCCTCTCCCACCCCCTCCCCTTTCTCCCCTCCCTAACCCACTCGTCCCCAAATAAACATTAAACTATTGATTGTGTCCATGGGTTATTTGTTTGTTCATTTCTTTTTTTCTTTGCTTTCAGTTTTATATTCCGCATATGAGGAAATCATGCAGTTCTTTGTTTTTTCTGTCTGGCTTATTTTTCAGTGAATTTTTTTTGAAGACTCTTTCAACACGTTTGCCCATCTCATGATGGGTGACTTACACAAACAATGTGCGGCATGACAACACACTGGTCCACATCGTGTTGAGCGTTCAGCAATTTTTGACCCAAAAATAACATGACTCCCGTGTCACACCCTCCCTGTTCACCGAATCTCTCCCCAAGCAACATTTTTTGTTTCCCCAGATGAAAAAAGTCCTCAAAGGGAAAACTTTTGCCAATGTAGAAGAGGTGAAACAAAAACAGCAGAAGCACTAAAAGGCATCAAAATTGACGAGTTAAAAACCTTTTTTTGAGCAGTGGAAAAAGCATCTCGATAGGTGTAGTGCATCAAATGGACAGTATTTTGAAGGCGACTAGAGTTTAAACATGAAGAATAAATACACAATTTTTATAAATAAATTCCGGGGTTTTGGAGGTGGTTCCCCTTTCTTAAATGTCTCCAGAAGTTTTGTGACTGACCCAGGCCTGGCCCCATCCCAGCCGTTTACAATGAGAATCCAGTCATCTTCAGGGGACCTGCCTCTTCCTGCAATCATAACTTTTAATAAGAATCACCATAGACGAGTATTTATTTTTTTCTATGTGGCAGGTGCTGTACTGAGTTTTCTGTTATTTAATTCTCTCGAGAGTCCAAGAGGTTGAGTAGTAGCTCTGTTTTAGAAATGAGGAAAAAGTCCGAGTGTGGTTACTTCCCAACTAACTGATGGATGGAGCTGCAATTTGAAACAAGTTTTGCCAAACCCCAAAGCATGTGCTTTTGACGACTCCACATGCTTTTTGTTGGGAGCCCAGCCTGGCAGCCCCGCTGGAGCAGGTGGTGAATGAATGCAGGAGGTCAGCGGGGCTCTCAGCCAATCACACAGACCCTCTTCTTCCAGGTCCTCTCAGTGCCCAGGGTCACTGCCAGGCCTTGACTCGAGTCTCTGAAATCTGGGACCCGGGCTCATGGCTTTGTACTTCATGCTGAAGACCTTTGTTCCTGTTCTGCTTTCCCGGGGTGGTACCCATGTCTTAGATCACCCCTCACAGTCACCCCTGGGCTGGGGAGGTAATGGGAACATATATTTTTATTAGAGGTTGTTTCAGTATTTACTCAAATAACATTATATTACCCTTCAAAGAAATTTTAGAACTCTTTTTCTGGAATGCCATCAGAACTGTTGTTATGACACTTTACCGAATTGTTTGTACAGGGCTGCCAATGGAAGCTCGTGGTGGCAAGTTCATGAACTTAATTGTTAGATTTTGGGCATGATGACAGCTGTGATGGCCATTCCAGAAAAAGAGTTCCAAAATGCTTTGAAGGGTGGACTAGGCGCTGGCACAGTTTCCCAAGGGGCGTGTTTTGAAGGTGACCGTAGTGATACTCAGCAATTAGTATATAGCACCTTTTCTAGGATGAGTTCGTGAAATTACTTGTCCAACCTGGTATGCTACTTAATGGTTGATGGATAAAACTGTCCTTGCCATTCTGGCACGCTGAATAATTAACATTTCAAGTGTTAATTCCTGGAAAATGAGGATGTGTTGTCTGACTTTAACATTCTGATATTTACATTATTCTGCTTTATCAACAATGTGCAACATTGTGTTACGTAATTGAATGGCGACACTATTAGTGTCCTGTTGCAGTCAGTGTAAAAAACTTGGCACTCAACAAATTCAGCATCCAATAAATACTTTTAGAACTGTAGCAAGTAACAGGCACCATGACAGACACTGGGGATGCAAAGGAAAAGATGTGGTTCCTTACCTGTCAGAATGTCTATTATCAGTAAATCAACAAACAACAAGCATTGGTGAGGACGTGAAGCAAAGGGAGCCCTCGGGCACTGTTGGTGGGATTGTAAATTGGTGCAGCCACTACGGAAACCAGTATGGAAGTTCCTCAAAAAATTAAAAATAGGACTTCCAGAGGATCCAGCAATCCCACTTCTGGGTATTTATCAGAAGAAATCCAAAACACTAATTTGAAAAGATAATATGCACCCCTATGTTCATTGCAACATTATTTACAATAATGAAGATATGGATACAACTGAAATACCCATCAATGACAATTGGATAGAGAAGAGGTGGTACATATATACAATGGAATATTATTTGGCCATAAAAAGTGAAATCTTACCATTTGTGACAACATGGATGGACCTAGAAGGTATTGTGCTAAGTGAAATAAGTCAGAATTGAGAAAGACAAATAGCATATGATCTCATTTATATGTGGAATCTAAAGAACAAAATAAATAAACAAAACAGAAACAAACTCATAGACACAGAGAACAAACTGATGGTTGCCAGATGGGAGTGGGGTTTGGGGGGCTGGGTGAAAAAGGGGAAGGGATTAAGAAACACAAATTTCCAGTTATAAAAACAGTCACAGGGATGGAAAGCACAGCATAGGAAATATAGTCGATAACATGGTAAAAACACGTCTGGTGCCAGGCCAGTACTAGACTAATTGGAGGGATCATTTTGTAAGTTATGTGAACGTCTAACCCTTTGCTGTGCACCTCAAGCTAATTTAGTATTGAATGTCAACTGCAGTTAAAAAGTTATTACACAACAAGCTGACAATGCACTGTAGAACTGTATGCCTGAAACCTATGTAATCCTTGCTAACAGATGTCACCCCAATAAGTCTAACAATAAAAATGAATTTAAAAAAAAAGTAAATTAAAAAAAGAAAAGGAAAGACGTGGTTGCTGACCACAGCGCTTCTCGTCGTCAGAGGACAGGAGCCAGGCACACCTGGGACAGGAACATCGCCACCACCAGCACCAACTAAGGTCAGTGGCAGCGGAAGATGACCCATTCATCTCCTTAGGAGTTGAAATCGGTTGTTTCTATCTTTTTAAATGTGTGTCCCAGTTTGCTGTCCCTAATGAGCTTGAAGGCCTTGATTCAGAGTTTTGTTCCCTGGCATCAGCCTGTAGTGGCTCCGGGTGCCTGCGGCCAGGCTGTAGTCCCAGGGTTGGTACTCCCGTGCTGTAAGGGACAATGGTGAGAGGCTCCCAGAGGGGCTGTAGGGACAGCCAGCAGAAGTGAGGCCCAATTTCCATGTCAGCACAAAGTTTAGGAAACACTTCGCAATCTAATAAAGGAAAACAAAATGCAAGGGAGGGCACGGCTTCTAGAAACGCTTTCAGGTCACAGGAGCACTTTGGTCTGGGGAAATATGGAAGTCCACCGTGAGACACCTGCCTCACCAACCAGGAACCGGGAAGCCACGAGGCCGGCACGGGGGCACCAGGGCTGCGGCGGGAGGCCTGGGCCCTGGCCAAGGAGGCGGACAAGGAGAACTACTCCCCTGGGCATCAGGATGCCTGGGCAGGTGACAGAAGAGCACTTGGCCAGCCGCAGTCACCTGGTTCTAAATGGGCAGACGTGGACTCACGGTCCATATTGGCTTCAGCACATGGCATCCAACGTGCCTCGGGCGCGTGGCCTGTTCTGCTCAGCAGTCGTCGCCCCCTAGCTCAGCTTTCCCGTTTGCTAACCCCAGGCCAGCCCACAGCGTGTTGTCACAGAACCTTGATGGAAGATGCTGGCGTGGGGTTGAATAAAGGCATGACGAGGTCATGGTAGAAAACAGTGCTACCTGGACCGCAAACACCTGTTCTGGCAGCTGCTTCTTACAAATTGTTTAATTGTTTTTAGGACTACCTTAATAAATACCAAAGTGATAATACATGAGAAATAGATATCTGTAAGTCACTTCTGTAAAAGGATATATATTTAACCTCATCGATTTTATGCGCATTCTGTAAGTTTTTTGTCTCAGAATTCTTTAAATTATGAAAACGGCTGTGTCATTTCCTGTGACTCAGAATTGCTGTGCTTTCACTGATTCCCCATTGGTTGCTTTTTACCTCGCTATGTTGTGCTTTTCTCTGCACCTGTCTAGAGCTTCCCCAAGATTGAATTCCTTGAGGGCAGGTAGTACCTCTTGCTCCATACCCGGATCCCAGCTTGGCAAACATGTAGGTGCTAAAGCTTTGATGGAATGATTGAATAAATGGATACCATGTTTACTGTATCCGAGGTTGGGTCTTGGGCCCTTAATGAGATTCTCAGCTAATCCGAGATGGCTTTGATCCCAGTAATTTTTCACCCTCCTGAGCTGTGCTCATACTCACTGATCTTTAGTTCCCGCCATCAAAATGCTCACGATGTATGGCTTCTCCTTTTATTCTGGGCAATTAACTTGCAAACTGATGTAAAGTCTGGTCTCCATAGTTCATATCAGAGGCAGAGGGGCAGCTTTAGTCCTGCTTTGCAGAATGAGATGAGAAAATCAAGCTGCTTCCTCTCGGCCCTGTGCATCCACGCGGGGCTGAGTGCATGGCCACCTACCTCGTCCCAAGCTCCAGGCTCCCTCTGCGGGGAGCAAGAGTGAGATGAGCTGCAACCTGCACTGCAAACTCAGCTGCAGTGGCCCTCGGCTCACAGGGGAGCCTCTGAGACGCCTGCCCACATGCTAAATTATTTGCAGTCAAGTCCCGGCTCTCTGAACTGGCACTCGAACAAACGGCTCCCGCCCCTCATGACACAAGAAGACTTCAGAGAGTAGAAAGTCAAATGTATAAATGATGGGCTCCCAGATTTAGGGAATTAGAGGCTAGGGGATCCATGGGAGCCCTTCCAAAGACAAAGAGGGAGCGTGGGCTGGGTTGCAGGTGGCTGGAGTACAGGCTGACTGCGTTTGTGGGGGGGACGCTTTCCCATGTCATGTGACCTGCCAGTCCAGGGCATCTGTGTAGGACTAAGAGCAGATAAAGGGAGGCGGGGGGAGATGAGGAAAGCTTGTAGGTGAGGCACATCTCACCTCGAAGGACCTGCATCTCGTCAGCGCTTCAGGCTTGCTCTTAGCCGTAGCAGAGAGACAAGATGCTCTCAAGTAAGTTCATTAAATGCAGAAGACTTTGAAAGATCCCAAATCTTATTTCCCTGAAGAAAAGAAAACAGCAAACTCTCTCAAGGGCCCAGAAAGCATATGGAAGGGAAGACTTGTTCCCCCTTAGAGTTCTTTGGAGGGAAGGTAGCCTGTGAGAGACACCGCACCACTCCATTTGAGATAAATTGGGGTGACTGCTGTCATGGTTGGACTATGACAATAGCGTCTTGCTTTGTCTTTGCAGTTTGCTGAGCGCAGAGCACATGCATCCCATGCCCACCCCACGCAGCCCAGAGGTGAGACGCGCTCTGGGCATTATCGCCCCACAGTGAGCTGCTCCCTCCTCTGCCCCCAGGATGTGTAGCTCCTGTAGCCAGCAGAGCACTGATGAGCTTGTGCTCTGGTCACTTCCCCAGAGCCCCATGTGGGCATTGTTGGCTCCCGGTCAGAGGACTTGGGGATACGGAATTGGATCCGCCAAGCACGCCTGCTCCCCGCTGATACCCTGAGGAAGATGTACAATTGGGGGGCCGTGTGATGTTTAGCCGGGCCCCTTTGGGAATGCGCACATGGGTGACCCTTCAGGCCTTGGCAGGGGCCTTTGCAGCTTCCCAAGAGTAAACCCAGTGCTGAACCCCAAGGGACCAGCCCATGGATTTGTGAAGATAAGAGCGCGACAGGCTCCTCCCCAGTGGGGCAGGCTCTGCTTTTTCCTCAAACCAGGAGAGGGGCAGGAGATGGGAGCACAGAGGCTGGAAGGGGTGTGTCCCCGGCCCGCGTGCAGGAGCACCCACACAGAACCTCCAAAACATGGCATCCCCTACCACTGGCACCCGAGCCCCCTCACTGTCCTGGACGGCGGCTCTCTGGGATTCGTGCTGGGGACAGGAGGATGCATGTTCTCTGTGTTTGTGTTCCTGGCCCGTGAGCTTCCTGAGGGCAGTGGTCGACTCTTCACCATCCCTGTAGCTGTCGCCATCCTAACACTCTGTGTGACACAAGGGTGGCTCACAAGACGCTTCTCAACACTGAAAGGTGATGGACTCAGATTTCATGGCTAATAAATGGCTGTGTCGACTTGAACTCAGGTTCTTTTTAATTCCATGGGATTTCCTTTACATTGCACCACTCTGCCACATGACATCTCTTTAGGGTGGGCAGAGATGTGTCCCCTGGGGTTCCTGGGTGCTGTGGACCTCCTGAAGTTTCTGTGTGTGCATTTTATGGGGAGAGGCTCCTTGGTTTGCAAAAGGTTCTCCCTTCCTCTTTCCTGAGTGGTTAGAAATGCCAGTGACCTCCCTCCCTGTGTTCGCATCTTCACCTTTGGAAAGTCTCTAGCAAGCTTGTCCCACCCACTGGTCTGGATGGCTTTGAACGTGACCCAACACACATTCTTAAAACATTATAAGATTTTTTTGAGACCTCTTTTGTTTTAGCTCATCAGCTATCGTTGGCGCTGGTGTAGTTTATGTGTGACTCAAGATGATTCTTCTTCCAATGTGTCCCAGGGAAGCCAAAAGATTGGACACCCCTTCTAGCTTGTAGTTTCAAATTAGAAAGAGAATGGATTCACATAGGACTGTGTTGTCTCCAACCTGAAAAACAAGAAAGCCAATCACTTTCCAGCCTCAAAATTATCTCTGTCAAGTGAGAATGACAAGGGAATGTCAGGAAGATGAGCAAGAGATAGATGCTTCCAGACACTAATAGCCACTAATGACAGCATTACCTTGGAGGATTACAACTTCAAAACAGTCAGTTTTACAGGCACATTGCATCACCAGATCAGAGCTGGGAAACACACAGCAGGACTAGCATGTTAGAATTACACCCAACAGGGTTGTTCTAGAATTTTCTCGATGCTTCGTGGTGGTGGTTAGGGGAGACGTTAGGAGATGTGGAAGAGGGGAAGGAAACCACCAGCGATTTACTGCATTTTCCATATTTACTAATTAGAACCCGTATTAGAATAGGGTCATCAGCTGCTGTAATGAGTAAGTCCCAAATCTTGGGTTTAAAGCCCTGAGAGTTTGTTTCTGCTTTTACGACATGCCCACCACTGACGAGTTGCCGGAGGAGAGAGAATCAGCCAGAGGAAGTTGGCAGCTGACTCCAATACTGGGGGAACATGTCTGTCACTTCAGTATTGGAGGGGTGGGGTGCCAAGGACTGGCCGGAAATCTAACTACCAGGGAAGCCCCACCACAGGAGTTGTCATACACCCCCTGATCTAGGCCTGGTGGCTACAGATGGATGGAACGTTGGGGTCAGCTCAAGTTGGGATGAAGAGTGAGGGCGGGGGGACGCGGGGATTCCAGGACAGCATGTCACACTACCGAGAGCAATGGCAGCACCTTGTATGTCCTTGACTAACTTTATGGTTCTCATTTTTTCTTCTCCTTAATTGAAAGACATCCTCTTCTTATTCATGGGCCATCTGTACTCAGTAAGTCCCCAACCCCATCATCCATTGTCACCTCTGCCTTGGTATGACACACAGAAGAGTCTGTATATGTTAAAATAGCCCCATTATGGAGTGTGTTTTGTTTAAGGAGCCAAATGAAATCAGAACGTAATAATATCATTGTCTGCTTAGCATGTGAGTGTAACTGCGTAATCTCACATGAGGAGCTAAGAGGGAAGGAGAGAAGAACATTGATTTAAGGGAGTCCTGTTGGGCCTGTCCCTGGTGATCAACAGCGTCTTGTGTTTGTAAACATTCATGTTGCAGGGTCCAAGTCTCCACAATAGTCAGCAGGCAGAAGGTTCTGCCTGTTTAACAGCAGTCCTAGATCTGTCGGTTTGGCTGCCAACCCTAATCTGTAATTCTCTTGTGTGAAGATTGCGCAATCATGCTCATTTTTGGTGCGTGTGGGCTGGCTAATGGCTGCTAACGGGTCAGCCACTCAGTGACACGGCATTGCTTTAGTAACGGAGCAAATCTGTTCCTCCCTGAATCTGCTGGTCCTGTTTTTGTAAGTTTGTCCCTTTTGGCCTCTGCTGAGAACTTGTGACCTAATGCATTGTGGAAAGCATCCCATCATCAAAGAACTCACGCCTGCCTTTTGTGACAACATAGATGGACCTTGAGGGCATTATGCTCAGTGAAATAAGCCAGACAGAGAAAGACAAATACGGTACTGTAGAGTGCATTCCTTTTTTCCTCTCAGTTTAACTGAGATATTATTGACATAGACATGTACGTTTTAAGGTGTAGAACATGATCATTTGATTCATGTCTATATTGATAATGATTTCCACAATAATGTTAACACCTCTATCCCCTAACATAGGTTGTAATCATTTCATAATATATACCTGTACCAAATCATCATGCTACACACCTCAAACTTGCACATGTGGTATGTCAGTAATATTTCAGTTAAGCTGGGAGAGTAGGCAAAAGGACTCACTCTACTTTGCCAACTATTATGAAATCAGGGGGAATAGTCTGAGGTTTTGGTGTGTTTTTCCTCTCTTTCTTCAAGAGTGTTCGCTCATGAAATTTGGCCTATGAACTTGAAAGTCTCATCTTCCTTCTTGTGTAAAATGTGATACTATTTATTGTATCCCATGGGTAAGTGGCAAAGAAGATGGCTGGGCTTGAGTGGCTCAGGGTTGGGGTTTGCCCACAGGTGAACAGCAGGCCCTGGCAGTAAGGTAGAAAATTAGGAAAAACTGAGCAGTCAGTTAGCATTGGTGCAACCCTCACAGTGTAATGGGCACTTGGCAATGCAGATGTTTCCTCTCAAAGAAAATTCAGTATTGCATTCACAGAAGACAAGGCATTATGAAGATATTGGTCTGTTCCAAGTACATCATTTTATAATTTTTAAAGACATTCATGTACATTACATCATGGGGTTAATGCATTCTCAAGAATATATTTTTGATCTTTATTTTATAACGAGGAAATAAAGACTCAGAGATATAAATTGACCTGGCTAGGTTCAAATGGCAATCTGGCACATAAAACCAAATAAATATTCCTGATTCAAAATGTGATATCCCATCTTCTGGAAGAACAAACTCTATCAGTGGTTCCCAACCTTCCTAGTGCCGCAGCCCTGTAATACAGCTCCTCATGGTGTGGTGACCCCCAAAGAATTATTTTCATTGCTACTTCATAACTGTCATGTTGCTACTGTTATGAATCGTCATGTAAGTATCTGATACGTGTTTTCTGATGGGCTTAGGTGACCCCCGTGAAAGAGGTTGAGAACCGCTGCTCCATATAAAAAGGAAGAAGTGTACAGGAGAACATTACAGTAGACTGTCAGTTAACGGGCACCCATGGATACAGGTAGATGTTGGATAAATGTAGGTAGACTCTCTGTGAACCGGAACTCAAGTGACCGGCACTCTCAAGCAACTGGCAAAATCTCAGGCAACCGGCAGAAAAACTATGGACTTGCAGAGGTTAGTTATAGGGCTTTCCTATCACTAATAAGGTGCTTCACATAATAAAAGAGTCCTTTTAAATAATGTCAAACACCACTTGAAGTATGATTCACATCATATGTTTCTTAGGATCTATCTGGAATAGAAAATGGAGAGAGAAGAACCAGGGGCAGGGCAGGGGTCAAGGTCATCCCGCAGAATCAGAGCACAGGAGGAGAAGCTGCAAGCCCAGTCAACCTTAGAAGCATGAGCATCAAAACCACAGCCCCAGCGCGGCACAAACCCTGTGCAAGGTCAAAGGTGAGCGAGTGCCTGTGGCCAGGTCAGAGGTCCTGAGATAGGCTGTCAGAGAATAGCAGGTGCCTCTACTCCCTTCCCCCACTTTCTATGTGGCCATTATTCTTATGTGTCCCAGCGCTCTGAGTATAGGCCTCATGTTCTCTGGGTCAGGAGGTGTCTTCAGATTTTCTACCTTTGTAGGTACAACCAGACCTACGTAGTAATACCTTTTTGTTAAGGGGAGCATTGAAATAGAACCATGTCTCCAGGTTCTAGGACTGTAGTCTCACCTTCTTTCCCTGTTGGGACAACATGATTGGTCACCTGGGTAAGAGGATACACAAACCATCTAACTCCACCCCTTTTCCATTCAAGAAATATTGGAACAGGTGATTTCTAATGAAATAAAGTAGTCACAAACCTTTAATGCCTGCCCAATCATAACACATTACTTGTGCAACATTGCCACGTGTCATAGCACTGATGCCGAGAACTGCTCTTTGGCAAAAGTAAGTGGAACTCAGAGATGTCTTGTGACATGCAGAGCTAGTGCATAAAGCCAGGCATGCTGCCTCCAGCCCAATGGTCTTGTCCCCGAACCCCACAGACTGTGCACCGGACACATCGTGCAACTGGGGTTGTGCTGCTTGCTGAGAGCCGGCAGCCTGTACACTTCATTACAACGTGCTCGCAGACTCTGAGAAGTCATTGCTCTGTCTTGTATTTCAGTTTCCTTTTCCTCGATTGCAACCAGATCAGGCCGCCTCACTTCCTCCTGAATGCCCCCCCACCCCCGCCCCTGTCCTCGCTGTGCTCACCTCCTTCCCTGGCCGGAAATGCCCTCTGCTCTGTCCTTCATGGGCTTCAAGGCTGTGAGGGCACTTCCCTGACACCAGGGAGCTCTTCTGCCTCTGCCCCCATCACCTGCCTTCTCTCCCACTCCTGTGGGGCTTCAAAAAGTCCCTAGTGTTGTTAGATGTCTTTCGAAGTATTGTCACCTCCTCCCTTTAGAACATACACCGCTTACAAGCAGGGATTGTGCCCTAGGCCATTAATTGATTATGTTACTCCTTTTATTAATTATTTATTTGTTAAGTAATCTATTACTCTGATCTCCAAAAGATCTGAAATAGCTGTCAGAAATGAATATAATCTAAGAAGATAAAATCAACAGTTGCTGTAGTTCAAGTAAACGAGAAGAAAAGGAAAGGCAGAGGATTTTCACATCCTTAGCACCTCGTAGAGCGTTGAACCCGAGATGCTCACAGGTACTTGGTTGCCTTATAGCGATACCGGTCCGTTCCAAATGTGCATTGTATTATAACTTTTAAAGGTGTTCACACACATTACATCACAGGGTTAATGCATTCTCAAGAATATATTTTTTATCTTTATTTTGTAGATAAGGAAATCAAGACTCAGAGATGTACAGTGACTTGGCTAGGTTCACTAGCTTGTAAGTGCCAATCTGGCACTTAAAACCAAATTTTCATGAGTCAAAATGTGGTGCCCCATCTTCTACAAGAACAAACTCTGCATAAAGAGGAGGAAGCGTACAGGACAATATTACAGTAGACCCTCAGTTAACCAGCATCCATGGATATTGGTAGATTCTGGATAAATGTATTATAGTATGTAGACTCTCATGGACCGAAACTCAAGCAACTGGCAACATTTTTTTGCTGGTTGCCTGAGATTTTGCCAGTTGCTTGAGTTTTGGTTAACGAAGTCTACTGTACTGGAAAAGGAAGTGAAGGGGATAGGACGGGAGGAAAGGCTCACTATGGGTGGGGATCCCTCACAGATGCCTCCTGTCCTTTCAGGATCACATGTGTACATAGGATGTAATGATCCCCATGGGGACAGAATAATGGAGAAGCTGAGATGGGCTGGAGTGAGGCTGAGGGGCTGCAGGCTGGCATCCTGCGGATTTCTGGGAAGAGTTCCAGTTTCGGGCCATCACGGAGTCAGGAAATTTATTATTACAGCAGTAACCAGTTGTCCTAATGATGTTTGCCTTCAATCAGAATGGGATGTGACAGTTGAAGAGCATAAAAAAAACCGAAAATCTGTTGAAGGCCCAATTCCTCACATGTCTGCTCGGAAAGGAAGTGGGATGTGGAGACAGTGAACTTGATGGGGATCCATCAAAGCGCCATCCCACGGAAAGAATCGTTGGTGGTGCCACGAAGGAGGTATGTTCCCATTATATCTGAAAGGGCATTCACCTGTCAGCATTGAGGACAAAGGTTTTCATACTTCAGTGGAAACCTTCATCTAGAGTCCCAGCAGCCAAAGGCATCCACGAAGCCAATGGGCAGACACAGCACCCTGCCATGCTCTTTAATCCCCATCCCCTGGGGATGTTGTGTGGCACCTGGCAC
Organism: Lyroderma lyra; assembly: GCA_004026885.1. Lineage (NCBI taxonomy): Eukaryota > Metazoa > Chordata > Mammalia > Chiroptera > Megadermatidae > Lyroderma > Lyroderma lyra. The sequence continues at coordinate 111,150 of PVJL010002939.1, forward strand.
CCCAGACCAGCCAAGCGCTACTAAGAGTCTCAACTCTTGTCTGCACAGAAAGGGTCCTGGTGCCTTCCATGCAACCCAGGTGATCAGTCTGAAATACAACCCCTCAAAAAGCCCACAAGCATCTTGAGGAATAGGATAAACATTTCAGAAATTGTCAATAAATTTATTTGGAATTAGAGTAATAATGGGATTTATTTGAATTTAAAGTGGTAGAGTAATTAGGATAATACTTAAAAATTAAATATGGGGACATGAATTGTGATACTTTTGCTCAGCACTGAGTTACTACAGTGGGTACTGCAGTAGAGTGGTGGAGGAGATGTGGAGCAGGGGTCCTTGCCTTTGAGGGGATTAGAGTGTCACTAGACAGTCGCTTGTCCCTCCCTGCTGTTTCTCTGGGCTTTGGACCAGCTACGGCATCACACTGGACAATTGCACCTCCTTAGGTTTGGGTTAGGTCCTCAGACCCTGCCCGTATGACCACCATGGGAAGGATGCAATAACCAAAGCGAGACGAGTGAAGACACAGCCGAGCATTGGCTGCTGAACTGAGTGGTGTGGGCCATACGTGCTCTAGGAATTCAGAGACCCGCAGGGTGCTACAAATGGACGTCATCGGGACAGGTGGGGTGGGGTGAGGGGCAGAGCAGACAGGCCAGTGCCACAATCGCAGCCCCTTCTTCTGTATGTGTGAGCTTTCTTCTGTAGTCTGAGCTTCTCCGACTCAGTTTCTTCATTAAACACAAGGTGTAATAGCAGCTTCCACGGTGATGGCGTAGGGCAGGATAGTTTAGAAAATATTACAAGACAGGAAATTAAAACCAACGTGGGAATTCTTTCCCAGTGATAACTCTGCTCTGGGGAAGCACTTATTTTTAGACTCTCTAAACCTTGGCAGCCTCTTTCAGAGGATTCGGGCAGAGTGTGGATATTCCCAATGGGAAGAAATGAGCTCCAAAGCATGAGTCATCACTTGACCTATGTGACCTTCCTTAGCTGGCTGTTCAGCTAAATGTTCCACAGGGCATTTCCTTGCTTCCTGGCCAAATGCACAGTTGGGGCAGGAGGAGAAACTTCAAGGACCTCTTCCAGGAAGACGGCTGAGTACTGGGACCAGATGCATCCCAGGGTGATAGTGGCCTTGGGTGGAGCAGCTACACCCAGCATTAGCACAGCATCGCTCCATGGACAGATGGGGGAAGGGGGAAAGGAGGTTGGAGGGAGCCAGCATCGCGCCCTGGAAGCAGAACAAGGAAGACACTGGGAAACTGAGGAATGGCTTCCCAATTCTCAGGTCATCAGAAAGGGTTGCTTGGGGCCCTTTGTGGAGCTTTCTGTGCCCCCAGTCTAACTGTGCACCTGATTTCTGGGGCTCCGGGGTTAACATGGGATCGTCTGGTCCAGCCTAGTTTCACATCCAGAACTAGGTTGCCTGCTTCAACAGCAGGGCCCAGGGGACTGAACGGGTGCCATTAGCACCCCAAGGCTGGTGCTGTAGTAGCAACATGGGGCTTCAGCCCAGGCTAACAGCCTGACACAGCACTCCACAGGGACTCCATCCCCTTTAGTACAATAAGAATGCTTCCTGGACTCGAATGACCACATATTTCTGTTCCTAGATTCTGTATACCATGGAGAAAAGCCAAAGAACTCCAACAGAAGAACAAAACAAAAATGGTAATGTGAGCACTGCTCTGGTGTGGCTATTCTCGCTGAGACCACTGCTGCCTCATCTGTCCTTTTTGAGGTGCTCATCTGTTTTGTTAATTCATCTCTGAATTGTCCCCTTTGGATACACTGGTGACCATTCTCTGGCTGTGCCTTTCAATAGCTCTGCAGTTTTGGTTACTCTTAAGAGGCATGGGTACAATGACACTTAGATTACTTAAAAGTTTTCTGTATTCCTTAAAGTGTCCATGCACCTTGCTTACATTGTTGTTGTTTAATAAAGTCTTTAGCTAAAGAATTGTCAGATACCTTTTTCTAATCATGTATCTGTATTTGTAACGTCTTGGTATTTTCAGCAAATCTTACGTTCCTGCAGCCGAATTCTGTTCCCCTTTTTGGAGGCATCCTATTAGCATGGCAATCTCTCTCACCGCAAACCAGCACACCCTTTGGGCTTCACATGTTTCCCAAGTTGTCAGGTCTTTCTAACACTACTTCCCCCAGGTCATTATGTGGTTCCTTTTCTTCCTTCTTAAAATTTGTCATCATGATTTATCAGTTATCAATCTGTTTTTTACCTTCAGATTTTACCATTTTAATGGTCTTTTCTGCATTGCTGAAACCCACATTTAACTAATATTTCTACTGAAATTAAAGACAGTGAAAAGATTTTTTTCCAAATACAACTCAAATGTTAATTAAAATTCAAATAAAAGTGTCTGTTGCAATAAAAATACAGAAGTAACATCAAAGTGGCAAGCACTTTATAAGGACAGATACGGACGGACCACCCCGTTGTGGTGGAACTCGATTTATGTCACATTGCTTTGTAACACTTTGTGGGAATAAATAGCAACATCCACGAGGCATGATGGTTAAACCCCTCTATTCGTTTATTTCCTAAAACTGTTTCTATGGGTTGTAACCATTGATTTAACAACCTTAGTACCAGTGTACTTAATGTTCTCTCTCTCTCCCTCTTTCTTGATTCCTCTTCCTCTTCTATTTGTTTAGGTGTTGGCTTTCTCTCTCCTTCCTTCAATGCAAACATGATCAGTTCAGCTTCACACAATGTATCCTTAGTCTTTCCCATTCTCTCTCCCTTGAGACGTACACAATTAGGAATCTAAAAACACATCACCATGTAGGTATTCTCCTCATTCAAAATGTATGAGAGTATCAGGTCACGTTAAACTGCTCGTGACACTCTGCTTAAATGACTTGATATACTGGCTGTGACATCGTATTTAATTTCCACGTGCTCATGTCATCCCCAGTAGATTAAGTTTCTTCCATCTGCAACCTATTCGCCATTCCCAGCACCTCCCACCCAAAGTCTAGCGCAGCGCTTTCTGCGCAGACACTGCTTATGTCCTTATTGAATGACTGTATCCCATTTAGCTACAATTCTCTCCAAGTCCAGGTGGGAGTTTTCCGATGTCAGATCTATATTCTGTATGCTCTCAGTCCACAGCTTTCGCCAGTTTATTTCCTTGTAACACAGGGCTACATCAATACTCCCTCTGCCAAAATTTCATTGGAAAACAGGACGTACATAATGACTGGTTAACGCCCATGTGGGTGTGGAACGCAGGGCATTGCCTGGCTGTTCTTTTTTAAAACCCAGTTCATTACTGTCCCAGAATATGTCATACATTAGTTCACCGCTAAGGCTTATTTTGTTTCCTTCATCCGAGAAGTCAGAATCGTTTTGGGTAGGTCTTCTAGGATTACAACTGTGATTCATTATCAGCAATCCCATGATTTCATCTAATTGTAATTAAATTGCCTTTATTATTATTATTATTAAAGAAACCCAGAATCAGTTTAGCAAGTCAGCCATGCTGTAAGGCTTGTCATAAAGGAGCAGGCCCCTGCTCACACTTTCACTCTTTCCTAAACCCCCCTCCCCCGATGGAGTGCCCTCGAACTTTTTCAGCGGTTCTTGTGGTTTGTTACCTTGCTATTTCAAAATAGCATCCCCTAAGAAAAAGTTTTCGTTTTTAAAATTTAGACATCATCTATTGACTTTATATTGTAAAAGATGGGACGTGGACGTGCCCCTTTGTCCAGCGGATCCACACTGCGCACACTCCCGGCCCACTAGTACTTAGTATTTGGTTATCAGGGTGACTGTTGTGGTATCACAATACTTGTGTGCAAGTCACACTTCTAGTAACCTAGTGCTGTGTCACAGGGCCCATGTCATTCACCTCACTTCATCTTGTCACAGAGGCACTGGGCGTCACAAGAAGAATGGTGAATATAGGACAGTGGTATGCGTTGAGAGAGAGATACCACATTCATGTAACTTTTCATTAGGGTATACTATTATAACTGTTCTACTTTATTATTAGTTATCGTTGTTAACCTCTAACTGTGTCTAATTTACAAATTAAACTTTACCATAGGTATACATGGATAGGAAAAAATAGTATATGATAGGGGTTCGGTACTGTTTGTGGCTTCAGGCATCCACCGGGGGGTCTTGTAACAACATATCGCCCGCAGGTAAGGGGAGACTCCTGTGTATGTATATATATAAATATATATATACATATATATTTAATTTATTATAGTCAATCTTCAAATAACATTAGGCCTCTTCCAAGCAGAAGAATTGAATTCTGTTCCGCCCTTGTCTTTTATATTATTTTGTTTTTCATTTCTTTCTGTTTGTTCTGGTGTTCTTTTTTGAAATTTCTGAGTGGAAGGTTAGGTTCATTTGTTTTTATTATTAATTTTTCTAACAAATGTATTAAAGCTATAAAATCTCTCTAGGTGTGCTTTCATTATATCCCCTTAATTTTGACAAGTAAATAACGAATTTATTTACTTTAGTGAAATAAGCCAGACAGAAAAAACAAAGAACTGTATGACTTCACTCATATGCGGAATATAAAACTGAAAGCAAAGAAAAAAAGAAATGAACAAACAAATAACCCATGGACACAATCAATAGTTTAATGTTTATTTGGGGACGAGTGGATCAGGGAGGGGAGAAAGGGGAGGGGGTGGGAGAGGAGCGGGAGAAGCTAAATAGAAGGTGATGGAAGGAGAAGTCACATTAGGTGGTGAACTTATTATACAACAAGTTGACAATGCACTGTAGAATTATATGCCTGAAACCTATGTAATCCTTGCTAACAGATGTCACCCCAATAAGTCTAACAATAAAAATGAATTTAAAAAAATAAAAAAATTAACAAATAAATAAATAAATTTATCATGATAGCATGTTACATGTTTCACACATACTAAATAGTAATAAGTGCTTTGGAGAAAAATAAGAGTTAATTCATAAAAGATGGATCAGAGTATTTAAACATATCTTTATATATTTGTTTATTTTTCTTTGCTTGATCTATCAGTTTGAAAACAACCAAATACAATTGTTTTCTTTTCACCAGTATCTGATGTTCCTTTTTGAACTGTATATATTTTTTTGTCTTGAATTCTGTTTTGTCAGATGTTAAAATATGAACACTTATTTTCTTTCAAACCATATTTGTATATCTTTCTCAACTTGGTCTACCACCTGGGTTTGAATCCCAGCTATAACACTTGCTAGTTGTTTGATCTTGAATTAATTTCTATGTTTCAATTTCCTCATCCATTACATGGGGATACTAATAATGAGTACCTCATAATGTCATTATGAGAATTCAGTGGGTTAAAACTTATGAAGTGCTTGGAACAGTGCCTGGCACATAGTAGGCATTATAAAAGTTGGAAGCAATAGGAAAAAATACAACATCTTGATTTCAAATACTTCTGTTTGATTTTATTTCAAGCTGGTCCATTATTAATAACATATTATGTTCTTTCTGTTTTTAAACTTCAGAGTCAGTTTTATGGGTGTTTAAATCCATTTACGTTCACTTTAAGCACTTTATATTAGACATATTTCTGTCATTTTACTTAACATCTTCCATTTACCATACCTTTAGTATTTGACATGGGAAATATGGCTTTTTTTCCCAAGTGAAAACATAAATAATTGCAAATAACTTTTTTAAAGAAAACATGCCCTTCCTTTTCCCCAATATTTCTACTATTTATTTCCCATGTAACAAACATATCATGGTTTCTGTATAGCATATCCTTTTTATCATTGTACATTGTCTGCATTTCTACATGGCATTTTTATATTCAGACATCCATGGTTCCCACTACCCTCTATGTGTTAATGACCTCCACATCAATATCTCGGCCTCTAATTTTTATCCTGACCTTAAACCTGACATACCATTTGCCTACTCCTTGGGTACTTCCAAATCAGCATATCCACAACTGAACACTTGCTCTGTGTGTCTTTTCTCCAGGAATGACACCACCATCATCACGATTGCCCGCCCAGGTTCTCACTTGAGTCCCTATCTCCTTCTTCCACTGCTTCTGGTCTAACACCATGTCCTGCCAATTTTTCTTCCCAAAGTTTGATGTGAGTGTCTATGGTGTTTTCTCTCCACAATCTCATATCTAGATTATTATATAACCTCTGTGTCTGTGCTTCACCCTAAAACGCTCTTCTACCTACATTCTGAGTTATTTTTATAGAGCCAAAATCTGATTAAAACCCTTTAATGGCATCTTACTGCACTTGGATTGAATGTTAATGTCTTAATATGGCTTGCAAGTTTGTGTAACCTGGTACCTGTTAACGCTTAGCTTTTCCCTTCCCAAACACATTGGAGGAATTTCTTCTAGCTCCTCAAATACATCAGGCTTTCTCTTACCTTTGTACTTTTTCACAGGTTGTTTCTTCTGGCTGGAATACATTTGCCTTCCTCTTGCTGTGGTGAATTTTACTCAATCTTTGTATCTCAGGTTAGACAGTGTTTCCTTTGGGCATCCTGCCTTGTGCACTCACAGCCCCGGTCTTTCTGCCTCAGTACAGTGTTTTACGGATGTTTGTTTTTTATGTTTGATTTCAAAATACTGAACCAAGACAGGGGTTCTTCTTGTACCTTGCCTCTAGAATGTGCCTGATGTAGGATAAGATCTCAGTGAAACATATTAACTTTTAATTGCTTGTCCATGCTATACTTCAGGTTCCTGAGAGTCTTCTAACAATAAATTTCCTTCAAATTCCTCATTCACTGGCTTCTTAGAGACAGCCTAAACATCCCCAATGCTTTACTCCTAACACCTTACTTTAAAATAACCCCATATTATTTACAAGGTAATTTTCCACAAACTACCTCTTTTGATCCTCTCAATGCTCTTGGGACATAAGTAGGAATAAATTAGGCTCCCCATTCTATGGTGGGACAATGAAGTTCTAAAGAAGTCAGCAATATGCACAAAAAGACCAGAGTCAGAACATGCATTTAGGTCCTTTGATCCAATCAGGTACTCTTCTTTTTTTTCTTAATTGTGGCAAAATAGACATAACATAAAATTTGCCATCTCAACCATTTCTAAGCATACAGTTCAGTTGTGTTAAGTACATTCATACTGTTGTTCAACTAATCTCTATAACTTTTTTCACCTTGCAATATTTTAACTCTATTCCAAGTATATAACTTTTCATTTCTTCCTCCCCCCAACCACCATCCTACTTTCTATATCTATGAATTTAAGTATTTTAGGTACCTCATATAAGTGGAATCATACAGCATTTTTCTCATTACTTATTTTACTTAGCTTAATGTCTTCAAGGTTCATCCATGTTGTAACATATATGAGTTCCTTTTCTCTTAATGCTGACTAATATTAATCATGTGTACATATCCATTCACCTGCTGATAGACATTTGGGTTGCTTCCACCTTTGGGTTATTGTGAGTTATGCTGCTACCATGAATATAGGTGTACAAACATCTTTTTGAGTCTCTGCTCTCAATTCTTCTGGATGTATACCCAGAAGTGGAATTGCTGGATTATGTGGTAATTCTTTTTTTAATTTTTGAGGAACTGCCATTCTATTTTCTATAGCAGCTGCACCATTTTACCTTCCCACCAACAATGTGCAAGAGTTCTAATTTGTCCATATCCTCACCAATATGTTTTTTCTGTTTTTTTATACTAATCATCCTAATGGGTATAAAATAGTATCTCAGTGTAGATTTGATTTGCATTTCCCTAATGATTAGTAATACTGAGCATCTTTTCATGTGTTTGTTGGCCATATTGTCTTTGAAAAAATATTTATTCAAGTTCTTTGCCCATTTTTTAATTGGATTATTTGATTTTTGTTGTGTTATAGTATATATTCTGCATGCTACCTCTTATCAGATATATGATTTGCATATATTTTCGCCCATTCCATAGGCTGCCTTTACACTCTACTCATCTGTCTTATGATCCAGTTGGGTACTCTTGACATTCCTTTACTTTGTCTATTTATAGGAATTTATAGAGAAGTGGTACAAGGCATGCATGAAGGCATGGCAATAGGGGGAGCCCCCATTATCAGAACAGACATATAAGGTCAAAGGGCTGTATCAAGGAGAAAGATGTTGAGCCTTACATTTAATAATGCTGTGCAAATGGAGGTACTTACTTCTGTCCTGCCTAAAGTAAAGATTTGTCATGGAGACTGAGGTAGGCCAATAGATGAGGGACAAATGATCCCAGCCATGGTAGAAGGGGTGCCAAGGCTGAGCAGCATATAAGTTCCTGGCCCTTTCAATTGAGTCATATATAACAGTGGTCCCCAACCTTTTTGGTACCAGGGACCGGTTCTGTGGAAGACATGTTTTCCACAGACTGGGGGAGATGGAGGATGGTTTCGGAATGATACAAGTGCATTACATTTATTGTTCACTTTATTTCTTTTATTATTACATTGTAACATACAATGAAATAATCATACAATCACTGCCTCAGCTCTGCCTCAGATCATCAGGCATTAGATTCTCATAAGGAGCGCACAACCTACATCCCTCACATATGCAGTTCACAATAGGGTCTGCGCTCCCATGAGAATCTAATACCTCTGTTGATCTGACTGGAGGCAGAGCTCAGGTGGTAATGTGAGTAATGGGGAGCAGCTGTAAATACAGATGAAGTTTCGCTCCCTCACCTGCCACTCACATCCTGCTGTGTGGCCCGGTTCCTAACAGACACTGTGACCTGGGGGTTGAGGACCCCTGATATATAAGAAGACTAGAAGATAATTTCATTTCTTCTGTAAGGGGTTTGAGCTCCTATTTAAGTACTAAGAAGTACCAGGTATTTGAGGAGGCATCTAAGAACCATTCAACCAAATGTTGGTCCTGGGAGAATCAGGTGCCCAGGTGAAATTTATTATCTAAGAATGAAATCCTAACCTTTTAAGCTAAAGCTACCCAAGTCAAGATAGAACCAAAAGCCAGGTTACCAATGACCCAGAACTGGCAATGAACATTGGCTTAAAGGAAACTGAAGTCCATAGCTGCCATTTTTTTCCTTATTTGTACTTAAAGACCTATCTCCTAGAGGGGCAGATGGCCACAGTGCCAAAATGTTCCCTTTAGTTATATAGATTAATACAGAATTGATTCTCTTTATAAGTTTTTGAGCAAAAAACTTCTATAGACATAAAAGCAAAACTTTCTTCCAGAAGAAATTGTTTCAGGTCCCACTGCTACCATCAGATGACGTTATCGGTCTGCATAATCATTTTTGACTCAGCCTTCACACTCTTCATTAGTCTATGTTTATTATTGAACTATTTTGGGAACATCATTAAATTCATAATACTAGAAAAGTACCATTGAGAACATATTGAAAGTGTTCGTGCCAGAGAGTTATTTACACTTACAAGGAAAATCGAAAGTGGTGAGGAAATGACAAATGCAGCACATGCACCTGAGATGAATCATCTGACACTAGGAATTATTCTCAAGGATAAAGAGTGAACCACCAATGAATAAAAAGGTTTAGGCCTAGGAAATTGACACTAACAAGCAAAGCGAGGACAAGAGATTTCTGTGACGGAAAGATCAGCTTAGGATCAGGTGCTATTAACCTACCAGGTATATGTCTTAGGCTTTAGTTTATTAGACTAAGTGTCTAAAGCTAAGAGTTAGAGAACTAGAAGGAAAGGCAAGGTGATGTTACTGCCAAGGAGGCCATTGACGAGTCACAAATGGCTGAGTGGGTTTACCATTGTTTGAATCTGTACAAAGTCAAAGTGAGAACTGACAGATACATGTGGGTTTGCATAGCATCTAAGGAGTTAACAAAAGCACTTTCAAAGATCCTCGGGGTTCTGGATGGGTATCAACTACCTCAAAGCCTTTAGATGGCCATGGAACAAAAAACAGCTGGGAGAAATGTACACCTAATTTTAATGCTTCAATGTCCTGACCCATGCCCATTTTGGTGGGACAGTATCCTGGAATTTTAAACTTAAAACAACCTTCCTCACTTTAGATTTATGAGCAAATGCCTTTTAGACTGAACTGTTCAGAAGAAGAGGGCCTCTGTTGATCAGTCCACTGGATCCGTGTTCCATTTTGCTGTGTATCAGCTGCAGAGTGGGCTGTGCTGAGTGGTTTCTGCAGGAAAGGAAGAGATTGTATGATCTAATAGGTGTGGGGAATGCTAGAATACTCCGCTAATCAAACTTGAATGTGTTCCTTTTAAAAGAAGGTTTGTGAAAGTGATTGCCATCGGGGTACACCTCACTGACCTTTAATTACACGGAGCATAACCTCAAAACCCATCATCACCTTCATAGTATGGGCCAAGGTTCCCAGAGTCTGCTCCCAGGCAACAGCAGAGCTGTGAGGTGCCAAGGTCAGCTCATTACTGGCAGACGCAAGACTCCTCTGACAGACAACGTTGGCTCAAGGATTTGCTGGCAGGCTTGCTGAGCTTTTCATTAGACTTAAGGGCCTTCTAGAGCACTCTGACTCAACCTTCCTTCACTTCCTCCTTTACTCAGGCAGACTTGCATTATGGTCTGATGCCTCTCCCAGCCTTTCCCATCTCCCTCCCCATTTTCTCACACAGGTGTTTCCCCTAATATAGTTCTTCCATATTTAGTCTTATCTTGTTGACCATTTCACAGATAATGTGGACAAGCAGCTAAACTTATAAACCTCTATGCACATAAGAAAAGAGCAGTTAAATATATGAAGCAAAACCTATTAAAAATAGAAGAGAAGGTAATATTAATGAGAGATTTTAATTTGACCCTTTCAAAATTAGTCATAAGTAACAGACAAAACTGAAAACATAAAGGAATTTATAAATCCATAATCATTGATATGTATAATAACAGACTTTCCAAATTGATGGAACAAAGAAAGCAGAGATTCTAAGTCCTTGTTTTGTATCAACATCTAATGAGGCAGAATAAATAATAAAAAGTGATAAAATGAATCTTCAGAAATTAAGAAATATGGGCGGAGGGAGACTTAAGATGGTGGCAAGAGAGGAGACCCTTGAAACCTTTTCTGGAAAATATAGTTAAACAACTGGTATCCAACACAGGAAACCCTGAGTGGCATAGTCTCAGCTGAGAGATTCATGAATTGCAAGAAAACACCTGAAGGCCACAGAAAGGGGGACAAATGGGAGAGGAGGGAGGGAACAGAGTAGAAATGTAGTTGCAACCTGACCAGGAGCTGACTGAAAAAATGAGAAGTGAGCCAGGGAACACTGGCCAAGGAGGACATGATCCCAAGTGTATTGGAGGCCAAGTGGCAACAAGAGCAGAGGTGAGAGTGGCTGAAACCCTGTGAGACCATGAGCAAGTTGAAACCCTAACAAGTGGTGGTGCTAAGGCCCCAACTTGAGGGCCACACCCTGGAGCAGGTTAGAGGCTGAACAAAGCATCTGAACTGCCCTGGGTGAGAATAGGGCCCTCCGCTGCAGCATGGCGCTGCAACCACCAATCACAAATTGGCTCTGGGTGAATTTGAAACTGAGAACTTGCTGCCATGAAAATGCTGACCAGAATAGAACATGGTCCTGGGCAAATCATGGGCTCAGGATAAAGGAAACAAGCTGAACCAGTGGTGCAGTGACTGATGTGATCACAGCCCAGCCCAGCCCACACGTGGCCCACCCAGCCATTCCTGATGAACAGACCAATGTTGCAGCAGAGTCAGCAACCAGAGGAGCTGCAGCAGGAAACAAAACAGCTGAAGATCACACCACCCCCAAACTCAGGCAGAAACCAGAGACACTGAGCCTGGCTGCTTCCCCTAACTCTCTCCCAAAGCTATCTCCCCACCAATCCCATCTAGTGTCTGCTCCACAGCCAGCTGGGGTAAAGAATAAGGCAAACAAACCTGCACCCTTTCCAACAAACCCTGTACCTGTGGAAACTAGCAGTAGAGTTCAGGAAGATTCCAAAACACAGGCACAGCAGTTTTTCCCTGCACTGATCTCAGAAGCATAGCACACCACCTCTCACCACATTTTCCAAAAGAGGAGGCACATTAAGACCACTGCAACTGGATCAAAAGAAGAGAAGCCCAACTTACAGGAAAGCCTCCAGAGATAGGAGTTTGAATAATCAAGGGAAAAATATTGGAAGAAGCCATAGTGATACCAACTGTGAAGAGAAAGGAAACAAAGAAAGACTTCTCCATATCTGCCATGGAGAAAGCCCTCATGCCCAGAAAAAGAAACACAAATACAATGAGTACCTTAGGTCTCAAAGCCACTTAGAAAGAAAATGAAAAATCTCCAGAAAAGGAATTTATAGATCTGGAAATATATGATTTAAGTGACATAGAATATAAGGCTGCAGTTCTTGAGACACTCAGCGAGCTGAAAGAATGTTGGTAGAGTACCCACATGTAAATAAATGATCTCAGAAAGGAAATCTGTGAACAAAAGGAACATTTTAACAAAGAAATTGAAAATATAAAACACAATTAAATAAAATTCAAGAGATAAACAATGCAATAAATGAACTGAGAAATGAACTATCATAGCAAAGAAGGCCAACCAGATGGAGAAAAGAATTAGTGATACTGAAGATTGAAACACGGAAACAACACAGAAAGAAGATAGGAACTTCAGAGTCAAAAGAACTGAAAGAAGTCAACAAGAACTATCTGAGTCCATAGAAAGAACAATATTAGAATAATAGGAATAGCAGAAGGTGCAGAACAGAAACGTACAGAAAGCTTACTCAAACAAATAGTAGAAAGAATTTTCCAAACCTATGGAAAGATCTGAAACCCCAAATTCAAAAAGAAAATAGGTCCCCTAGCTACCTGGACCCCAGCGAATCTTCTCCAAGGCAGCTGGGGGGAAAAGCTATACTCTTTAAAGGAATGAATATCAGGCTATCATCAGACCCCATCAGAAACTCTACAAGGCAGGAGGGAGTGGAATCAAATATTCAAAATATTAAAAGAGAGAAACTACCAGCCAAGAATAATTTATTCCAACAAAATTATCCTTTAGATATGAAGGAGAAATAAAGACCTTTTTCAGACATATAGAAGCTGAGGGAATTCTCCAGCATGAGGCTGGCATTTCATGAAATACTGAAGGAGGCTATCTGACCTGAAACAAAAAATCAAAATAAATGGTGAAGAGTTTGGATAACAAAAAGAAATTAAAAAAAAAAAAGGAGGAAGTAATGGCCACAGGAAATCCTTATATGTCAATCATCACTCTAAATGTAAATGGACTGAACTCACCAATAAAAAGACACAGAGTAACAGACTGGATTAAAAAAGAAATCCATCCATATGCTATCTCCAAGAGACACACCTCAGCCATAAGGACAAATACACACTCAGAGTGAAAGAGTGGAAAACAACACTCCAAGCAAATGGCATCCAGAGAAAAGCAGGAGTAGCCATACTGATATCTGACAGAACAGACTTCAGGATAAAAAAGGTAACAAGAGATAAAGGTGGACATTTCATAATGATAAAAGGGACAACACAACAAAAAGAAGACATGACATTCATTAATATATATGCCCCAATCAGAAAGCACCAAAATTTACAAAGCAACTACTAACAGATCTAAAAAGAGAAACTGACAAAAACACAATTATAGTAGCATGCCTAAACACCCACCTACTAGCCATGGAAAGATCACACAAACAGAAATTAAATTAAGGAATATCAGGTTTAAATGATATATAACAGCAATTGGACATAATTGACATTTATAGTACATTTCATCTGACAACACAAGGCTATATATACATTCTTTTCTAGTGCACATGAAATATTCTCAAGGATAAACCATATGCTGGTACATAAAACTAGCCTCAGCAAAATTCAAGACAATTGAAATCATACCATGTGTATTCTCAGATCACAAACCTTTGAAATCAGAAAGCAACTGCAAAAAGAAAGCAGAAAAAACTACATATGCATGGAGATTAAACAACATCCTATTAAAAAGTGACTGGATCAGAGGAGGATAAAATGGCAACTGGAGAGGAGGTCCCTAAAGCCTCTCCCAGAAAACACAATAGAATGGCCACCCAGGAACCAAAAAAGAGGACCCTGGGTGACCAAAATGGCAGCTGAGAAATCCACACATCGCAAGTAAATACCTAAAGGTTGGAGAGAAGGGGGCGAGCAAGAGAGAGGGGAGGGAGCAAAGACAGATCACAACAGGACCTGATCCCGGCTGACTGCAGTGCATGGGAGGGGAGAGGCCAACAGGCGACAAGAGGAAAAGCCCTAGCAACAGTGGGAGTCGTTGGGGAGCTGGGATGGGGAGCTGGAATTTGGAGCAGCGAGTTGGGGACAGAGCTTGGGAGCCAGCCTCTGGAACTTTTGAGTGGAAGCAGGGCTGAGCGAGGACTCTGAACTGCAGAGATGACACCTTGGCTCTAGGCTCCCTTGGAACCCTCAGCACAGGTGCGCATGACTTCTGCACAGGACTGGGACTTCTGTTCCAGGCCCACTGCAGAGGCGAACTGGCTGCCTTCTTACCGCGGGGTCAGACCCACAGCTTCAGACTTGTGCACATGCCTGCTCACGCATCCCTGGGTCCTAAAAGCAGTGCGAGCCCGCAGAATCTGCCCCAACATTTGGCTCGGAAATCAGGCCCGGGAAGAAAGGTGGATTTGATAGCATTCACCCCAGCCAGCAGGAGCAATCTCAGCCCGCACCACCCAGCTTCCCCAGCAAAGGGCAGAAGGTTGAGCTGACCCAGTGTGCCTTTTGTTGGCTTCTCCTCTTTCCTACAGCCTCCCTAACCAACCAACTAACTAACTACAGGAAGCAGAGGGACCATGATAGATGCATACCACCTCCAAACGTAGCGGGAGACCAGAAATAAGAAATAAACAACCCCTCTCTCTTCCAAAACTTTCCCCTCCACTGCCACCTCATCTGTGCCCAAGAGCAAGACACCACAAAAGTACCAATCTAGGCTTCTGGGCACTACTACTGAACATAATGCCCTCATGTCAAAGAGGAAGAACCCAGAAGACAGGATGAAGTCCTTAAAAATTAAAACACCTCAGAAAGATCAGGAAATTTATCAGGACAGCTTCTTAGACCTACAAGTTTCTGAACTAAGTGACAGAGAATTTAAAGTAGCCATTCTAAAGGCTCTGAGAGAAATGAAAACATACTGGCAGAGCACCATGGCTGACATAAACAACATAAAAAAGGAGATGAATGACATAAAAAAGGAACTCCATGAACAAAAGGAACAATTTAACAAAGAAATTCAAAACATAAGGAAAATTGACATGAAAATGCGAGAGATAAGTAATACAATAAAAGAAGTGAAACGAAATAACTGCCATAGGAGTCAGGGCCAAACAGATAGAGGAAAGAATATGTGATAGCGAAGATCAGAACATGGAAACAGCTCAAAAACAGGAAGAGAGGGAATATAGAATCAAAAGGATTGAAAGAACTCTGCAAGAACTATCTGACTCCATGAGACAAAACAACATCAGGATAATAGGAATAGAAGAAGGGGTAGAGCATTCTACAGAGAGCATACTCAAACAAATAGTAGATGAGAACTTTCCAAACCTATGGAAAGATCTGGAACCCCAAGTTCAAGAAGAAAACAGGTCCCCTAGATACCTGCCTGGACCCTAACAGATCTTCAGTACCAAGACACATGGTACTAAAGATGTCCAAAACTAAAGACAAAGAGACAATTCTCAAGGCAGCCAGGGAAAAAAGAACTATAACCTTTAGAGGAAAACCCATCAGGTTGGCGTCAGATTTCTCAGCAGAAACTCTACAAGCCAGGAGGGACTGGAATCCAATATTCAAAAATTTAAAAGAGAGGAACTTCCAGCCAAGAATAAATTATCCAGCAAAATTACCTTTCAGATGTAAAGGTGGAATAAAGACATTCTCAGACACACAGAAGCTGAGGGAATTTGTCAGCAGAAGGCCAGCACTCCAAGAAATACTGGAGGAGGCTCTTCAACCTGAAACAAAACACCAAAAAAATGGAATAAAGTTGGGGCAACAAGAAAGAAACAAAAATAAAACAAAAACAAACAAAGAAATAAGTAATGGCTACAGGAAATACTCACATATCAATCATCATTCTAAATGTTAATGGACTGAACTCAGCAATAAAAAGACACAGAGTAGCAGACTGGATTAAAAAACCGAACCCATCCATATGCTGTCTCCAAGAAACACACCTCATTCATAAGGACAAACATGGACTCAGAGTGAAAGGGTGGGAAACAATACTTCAAAGAAATGGTAACCAGAGAAAAGCAGGAGTTGCCATACTAATATCTAATGAAATAAACTTCAGGTTAAAAAAGAGAATATAAGACAAGGATGGACATTACATAATGATAAAAGGCACAATGCAACAACAAGAAGACTTGACACTAATTAATATATATGCTCCCAACCAGGATGCACCAAAATATACAAAGAAACTACTAACAGATTTGAAAAGAGAAACTGATGAACACACAATCATTGTGGGAGACTTAAACACCCTGCTAACAGCCATGGACAGATTATCCAAACAGAAAATAAATAAGGAAACATCAGCTCTAAATGACACATTACAGCAATTGGACATAATTGACATTTACAGGACACGTCATCCAGCAAAAAGAGACTATTCCTTCTTTTCTAGTGCACATGGAACATTCTCAAGGACAGACCACATGCTGGGACACAAAAGTAGCCTCAGCAAATTCAAGAAGTTCGAAATCATACCAAGTGTATTCTCAGACCACAAAGCTTTGAAATTGGAGATTAACTGTAAAAGGAAAGCAGAAAAAGACACATATACATGGAGATTAAAGAACAGCTTATTAAAAAAGGACTGGATAAAAGAACAAATAAAAGATGAGATTAAAAAATATATAGAAATGACTGACAATGAAAATACAATGTATCAGAATTATTGGGACACAGTGAAAGCGGTAATAAGAGGGAAATTTATATCATTACAGGCCTATCTTAAGAAGCAAGAAAAATCACAAATAAACATCTTAACATCCCATCTTAAAGAAGTAGAAAGAGAAGAGCAGACAAAACCCAAAGTCAGCGGAAGGAAAGAAATAATAAAAATTAAAGCAGAGTTAAACCAATTAGAGAAGAGAAGGACAATAGGAAAAAATTAATATTACAAAGAGATGGTTCTTTGAGAAAGTCAACAAAATTGACAAACCCCTGGCTAGACTAATCAAAGGACTAAAGGAAAGGACACAAATATCCAAAATTAGAAATGAAAGGGGAGAAATTACCACTGATACCACAGAAATAAAAAGGATTATAAGAAAATATTATGAAGAACTTTATGCCACTAAATTTAACAACCTAGAAAAAATGGACAACTTTCTAGAAACTTATAGCCTACCCAGACTGAACCAAGAAGAACTGGATAATCTAAATATGCTAATCAATAGTGAAGAGATTAAATGACTATCCATAATCTCCCTAAAGGCAAAAGCCCAGGACCAGATGGTTTCACTAATGAGTTCTACCAAGCATTCAAAGAAGAATTAACACCTATCCTCCTCAGACTCTTCCAAAAAATTGAAGAGGAAGCAATACTGCCTAATTTATTCCATGAGGCCAACATTACCCTAATACCAAAGCCTGGCAAAGACAACACAAAGAAAGAAATCTGTAGACCAATATCTCTGATGAACACAGATGCAAAAATCCTAAACAAAATATTAGCAAACAGAATACAACAATGCATCAAAAAGATCATACATCAAGATCAAGTGGGATTCATCCCAGGAGCACAAGGATGGTTCAACATACGAAAATCAATCAATGTTATACACCACATCAACAAAATCAAAGATAAAGACTATATGGTCATTTCAATTGATGCAGAAAAAGCTTTTGACAAGATACAACATTCATTTATTTTATTATTATTTTTAATTCATTGTTAGACTTATTGGGGTGACATCTGTTAGCAAGGATTACATAGGTTTCAGGCATACAATTCTACAGTGCATTGTCAACTTGATGTATAATAAGTTCAACACCTAATGTGACTTCTCTTTCCATCACCTTGTATTTAAGCTTCATCCCCTCCTCACCTACCCCCTCCCCTTTCTCCCCTCCCTAACCCTCTCGTCCCCAAATAAACATTAAACTATAGATTGTGTCCATGGGTTATTTATTTCTTCATTTCTTTTTTTCTATGCTTTCAGTTTTATATTCCGCACATGAGTGAAATCATGCAGTTCTTTGTTTTTTCTGTCTGGTTTATTTCACTTAGCATGATGATCTCCAGGTCCATCCATTTTGTTGCAAATGGCAATACTTCATCTTTTCTTACAGCTGAGTAATATTCCATTGTGTATATGTACCACAGCTTCTTTATCCAGTCATCTGTCGCAGGGCACTTTGGTTGTTTCCATGTTTTGGCCACTGTGAACAGCCCTGCGATGAACATTGGGGTACATAAGTCTTTGCGGACAAAGGTTTTCAAGTTCTTTGGGTAGATCCCCAGAAGGGGGG